>PVLC010017005.1:0-34533 GCA_004027655.1 Graphiurus murinus
TATCTATGTTTATAGCTGCACAATTCACAATAGCCAAACTATGGAAGCAGCCAAGATGTCCATCAACAGATGAATGGATTACAAAACTATGGGATATGTACACAATGGAATTTTACTCAGCCATAAAGAAGAACAAAATCATGTTATTTGCAGGGAAATGGATGGAACTGGAAAACATTATGTTAAGTGAGATTAGCCAATCACAAAGAGTAAGGAAGCATATGTTCTCCCTAATATGCGGATGCTAGGGAGAAGATGGGGTATAAGAGGGTCTTCAGATGGAAAAGGAGAGACCCTCGATAAACAAAGAAGTTGATTTAACCAAAAGGGATTGACGGGGGGGGGCGGGGACACCCTAATGTACATCAAGGTTCCTCACTAAAATTGAACTTGAGAGGGAGGGAGGGTGAGAGAGCGGGGTGGGAATTGGGGGAAGGGGTCAAATGAGAAATGTGGGCACATACATCGTTTTCAATTTGTACCTAACAAAGATGTCTGCTCACAATATACGAATAATAAAAAAAAGCAAAAACAAAAACAAAAACAAAAGAATGATTACTTGCAGGAAAAAGGCTTTAGTAGTCATAGATGGAAGCGTCTTCTCAAAGCCAGTCATGGCTAGCAAAGCTACAAAGAAAAGGCATAGCTCTTAACTAAAGAACTACACCATACATAAGAATTAACAAAGGCAGATATTTGGAATTAAGTTAACTTATGAATAGCTATATAAAATTACAAAACCAAGTAGCTTATGTACAAAAAGTTAATCCATTGAAAAAAAAAGAGAAAAAGAAAAAAGAAGAGAGGGAGAAAAAGAAGAAGGGAAGGAGGGAAGGAGGGAGGGAGTAAGAGAGGGAGACAGGGAGGGAGAGATGGAGGGAGGAAGATCTGCCAGCCTAAGACGTACCACTGAAGCCCAGTATGCTGTATGATTAAGTAAAAATGATTGGTGTCTTTATCACTAAATGATGAATAAGGCTATTTGGCAATCAGGAAGTAACAAGAATCCCTGATGCATATTTGGTTGTCTAATCATTTCAGGATTTGATTGATTCTTTGTCCCTTATGTCCTTTATTGCTTTGAATCAGCAACAGTATTCAGATAATATGGCTTACTACATAAAACATCATGACAGTGATGGTCCCTTAGTCTACTATTATACCATTGAGACATTTTCTTTTAGAAAACTATAGCCTAGCCAGGCAAAGTGGCACCTGCCTGTAATCCCAGTACTTGGGAGGCTGAGAAAGGAGAATGGTAGCTAGAGGCCAGCCTTCAAACTTAGCAAGATCCTGAACAACTTAGCAAGATCCTGCTTCAAAATAAAAAGGAAAAAGTGTTAGGTTGTAGTTCAGAATTAGAATGTCCCTGGGTTCAATATTCACCACCACCAACAAAAAAAAAGATAAAGAAAAAGGAAGGAAGGAAGGAATGGAGAGAAGGAAAAGGAGAAAAGAAAAAAAATACCTCTAAAGTGCAACAATTATTTATTGAGCATCTTGCAATTGCCAAGCACTGTGCTAGGTTATGAAAAGAAATGGGAGCAAATGAAACACCATCTTTGAACTCATACAGCTTACATCTCCAATTTTTTACTACTAAACAATGACAGAAACAGCCTTGGCATTTTATCACTGAATTAATAATCTATAGCATAACCTATAGCTCAATTGCACAATTAACTGTAGATAAGAGCTTATTCATTCCTATGATTCCTAAGAGTGTCCACTCATATTACAATATATACATATTATACCAAGTGTCACATTCTAAATATCTAGAAAATATTAACTAACAAATGTAAAGAAACATTTTAGCAATATCAACTTTAGGCTACAAGACAGATCTCTTGAAGACTTTGATAAATGATCTATATCATAAAAACAGGTCAAACAATATCACCATTTTCTAATATTGCTTGAAGCTTAATGTTAGAGAAAAAAATCAATCATGTGTCAAAGTAAAAAATCTGAATTCACACAGGATGACTGATAGAATATTCATAAAACAATCACATATAAATCCTTGAAACATTTTGCTTAGGAATGTTACTTGAGCTGTCATTTTATGTTTTAGAAACAGAAAAGGGAAAACAGGGTTTCAAGAAATCCAGATAGCAGTACTATATTTTAGAATATAAATAAGTTATGCCTTCCAAATAGCATAAGTTAGTACCAACGTCTCACATAACTCCCCACTGCATACGTCCTAGTACTGGTAAAACTTGGAACATGAACCTATTTTACTCTGCCGCCTTTCCAAAAGCTGTGAATGACAAAAAAAATCTGATGTCAAAGATGGGAAGAATTTACTAGTGCAGCAAGATCCATAGAAAATAAGTATATATGTTCAAACAAAATTATACACACAGATTGACATCACTTCAGCTATCTTTTCTACAGCTTGACTTTGAATTGTCATGAGCTAACAGTTGCATTGGGGGTGTGCGGAAAGACAGTTCTAACTTGTTTCTAATTTCAGACCCTGATCAGATGCATCAGCTGAACATTGCAAATCCTAAAAGTTGATTTCTCCCTTCCCTATTTAAATCTAACAAACACAGATTAAGATCTACTACCTATTGGAATCTAGAGCCCATAAATACTGGGATGCCCACCCAACTCTAATACTCCCCTCATCCTGGTTGTGTAGGGATACTATACTTTTGCTTTGATTTATGAATATGAACACTAATTCATACTTCAGTTCTGGAACCTGCCCTGGACCTTAGGCACTGTCACCCAGCCTAGCACTTCTTGATCCCAGTTCACTATGGGTTAAACTTGGAAGCCCTTGGAAGCCTTTCCTGTCCTGTTTCCCTTTCTCCCCTTCCTCCCTCCCCTTCCTTCCTTTTTTTTGAATCAAGGAACATTCTACCCTGAGCTACACCTCAGCCCTGTTTTATTTTTTGTTTGGAAACGGTCTCACTAGGTTGCTGAGAATCTCACTCTGTTGCTGACGCTGTCCTTGAATCTGTGATCCTCTTCTTTCAGCCTCCCAAGTCCTGGGATTATAAGTGTGCACTACCACACCTGGCTCTACCTCTTTCTTAAAAGAAGCTCAACTATTTGAATAACAATACAGAGTCCCTTGATTCCAAACTTTAATGTATCTGTCAAAATTCCTGCTGCCCATGTCCATAGGTAACTCACAGGATCAAAGATACAAATGTGAATTCAGATATGAACATTTTCACCTACAAGTGGTATGACCTTCTGAATGTTATTTAACCTCTCTGCACCTCATTTCTAATAAAAATAACAAAAGCCTCCTTATTTCTGATAGGGCAAGAAAATAAGTTAATTCATAATTATCTTTAGTGTCGATGCTACTGTTCAGGTCCTGAGTTTAGTATACTTTGAATACTGGAATGTGAGGTGCTTGTCAGATTTCTGAGTCTACTAGAGTTTCAGGTTATTACCCAGAATCTGATCCTCCCATGTCCAATTCCCTTTCCTTCCCACTAGCTACTGAGGTTCCAACCTGCCGAACCCCAGTGTACTATGAACGATCTATCTTTGTTAAAAGGTATTATCCGGGTACTTCCTCAAACAAAATCCCACTGCATGAAGTGATAATGAGATTAGACATCTGTTGATTTCCCTTTCTACCCTTCCAAGCACTCTATTTTTTGGAGAGATCAATGAAGTATCAGGTGGCACATGCTTGTAATGCTAGCACTTGGGAGGCAGAGAAAGGAGGATCACAGGTTTGCAGCCAGCCTCAGCAACTTAGAGAGACTCTGTTTCAAAATAAAAGAATAACATAGGTCTGGGGTAAAGCTCAGAGGTAGAATGATCATGGGTTCTATCCCTAGTATCTCTCCCTCTAGAAAAAGTAAAAATTAAAAAGAAACTGGGTGCTGTGTGATTGTATGTTTCTATCACTCTGAACCTCAGTATGATGGATGATTACAATACACCAATAATAGTACATTAAAAAAAAAAAACTGGAGACAAATGATGTGATTCCTCAACAGTTTATGAAAATATTCTTGGTCTTGATAGAATGCAGTTTTCAGATTAATCAAATGTTCTGCTTTCACGAGAACTTGAACTTGAAGATTGATTTCAATATCTTGAAGATTGATTTCAGTATCAATAAGAGCACTCCAAAGTAGAAATTCACAAGGAGGCTACCTCATCTTCCTACCATTCCAAAACTCCTTGTCAAAAAGGTATGTGAGATCACCAATCATTTTTCTAACCAGTAGTTAAAAAAACTCATAAAGTAACATAATTAAAGTGATCAAATAAAAAATCAACTCTATATGCATATATGAATGTATTACTATGAATCTTATTATACTGTATAATTATCTTCTAATAAAAATTAAAAAAGAAATAAACTCCAAACCAAAAATATAAGCATTGCCCTCCCCCCAAAAAAAAACTTTTTTTTTTTTTTTGTGGTACTGGGGATTGAACTCAGGGGCATTCTACCTCTGAGCTACACCCTCCAGCCCTATTTTTTATTCTTTATTTTGAAACAGGGTCTCACTAAGTTGCGGAGTGCCTCACTAGGTAGCTGAGGCTGGCCTTGAACCCTGATCCTCAGGTCTCAACTTCCCAAATGCTGGGATTACAAGTGTGCGCCACCACGCCCAGCTAAAAAAAGTCATTTTAAATAAGGCTTCTGCTGCCTAGCAGAGAGACAGTGAGCTGTCAATCATATGTCTGGTATTGGAATTCCAGAATCCCATAGTTGGGAGCTGTGGTGCCTTTCAAAACTACCAACTTTTCACACCACAATTTTCTCATATGAGAAATAGGTACCGGTGACTTTGAAGGAGTCCAGGAAATATGAGAAATAAACTTCAGAAGTAACTGCACATGACAAATCAGCTACATGCTAGAGGACAAATGCCCAGAGCCATTTATGACATCCTCTCCTGGCCTGCACTAATCCTTTCCTCTCTTGGGCCAGAAAAGGCCGTGCTCTCATTGTGTTGTCATCAATTTATTTTTCTTTAGTACTTCTCAATAGCTGATGGTCAGTGTATCAAGGGTAAAGCAGTGATGCTCCAACCAACATGGGCAGTAGGAATGCACCTCGGGGAGACAATGAAAAAACCACAGATAGAGCCGTCTACTAACATGCAGGTCTACTAACATGCAGATTCATTCACTTATTTGTTGCGGTGCTGGGGATGGACCTCCAGGCCTTGTGCATGCCAGGCAGGCACTTCATCACTGAGCCACAGCCCCAGTTCCACAGTTCTGCATTTAATATTAATGATTCTAGGCAGCGTCAGTAACCCACAGTTGTTTTATTATGTTTCTCCTTTCTTCAACTTTTAATTGCCTAACAAAAGTAAAACTATTTTAGAGAGCAAAGTGTGGTGCCCATAATAGAATAATTTCATAGAAACATATGATACAATTTTTGTTTCTCTATAAGCTTTTATTTTTCAAATACAAGCTCTCTGTTTAAAGAGGAAATTATTAGCCCGCAATTAGTAGGGACAGATTTTAAAGTTGTCTTTCTAAGTAACAGTTATGCAAAAATCCATTGCTGTTTTATCACTCAGTTCACCTAGTCTTCACTTCACCTGGCTAAATGTGTAGACTAACCAGGCAGCAAAACTAAGAAAATGCCTGATACAAAGTAGATTGTCAATATTTTGGCTAAATTAATAGTGTGTGTGTGTGTGTGGCTGGGGATTGAAACCAGGGGTCTTCTATCTCTAAGATACACCCCCTTGTTAAATTGCTGAGGCTGGTCTTGAACTGTGATCCTTCTGTCTCAGCCTCCCATGTACTGGGATTACAGGCATGCGCCAGTACACCTGGTCCAATGGTATTTCTTATGATGAAGCATACATGCAGTTTTCTTTGACTGTGAAGTGGATAGGTCAAAGAATTTTTTGTAGAATAATTTAAGCTGGCAATAAAATCACAATCTTTTTTTTTTTTTTGCAGTACTGGGGATTGAACCCAGGGTCATTCTACCTCCAAGCTACACCTCTAGCCCTATTTTTTATTATTTATTTTGAAACAGGCTCTCACTAAGTTGAGGAGGGCCTCACTAAGTAGCTGAGGCTGGTCACAAACCCAGATCCTCCGGTCTCAGCCTCCCAAATGCTGGGATTACAAGCGTGTGCTACCACGCCTGGCAAAATCACAGCCTTAAAGTATATATCTGGACACCCTAGCCTTTCCAAGTGTGTGTTTTAATGTAGAAAAATTAGAACAAAACATTAACCCAAACAATGATTGATGATCTGGTTAATATTTGCAAAAGTTTCTTTTCTAAGTCTTAGTATAGTTAAGTTTAGTGAGATATGATAATGTTCCCTGTAAATTTTTATAGAAGGCAGAATGGCTTTATTTTTATTAGATTTATCCCATTCAGCCTGCAGGGTTTAGCTCTCCACTGATTTGATAAATGCAAAACACTTGGAAGCCACAACAAGCAGCCCTATAAAAAATTTCTAGATGTGTATATTCAGTTTTCAAGTAAGAAATTGGATTAGGAAAAAAAAACTTTATAGTGTTGCATGTTTTGGCAAAATGTGCTCTCCAAGGCAAATATCCATGTGATGCCATAAATTTTATAAAACTAAGGAAAACATTTTACAGCATTATTGCAATTGCTTTAAGTATTTCTGCAGAAAAATCCTACGGGACTTGTTGATAAAGGCACTTACTGACATTCAACTCACCTTTAAAATAAGCAGAATCAAGAAACTCATTTTAATCTTTAAAATGAGCTTATGATATGTAGGTAGCTATCCCTACACCACAACATGTTTTTACTTCTTCTAAATGTCTATAATTCTGGACACGCTTGGGATCAAAATTTGGGGTAGGGATGGAATAAGATTTTCTGAGATGGATGGATTGGCCTGGAGTTATCCTCTGTATGGGAAAGTGACTTTTACTCTCTTGGTAAATTCAAGTGCACCTTTTTCTCTCAATGCCTTTAATAACTAGGGCAGTTAACACCAACAATATTATGATTAACAAAGGAGATGATATATATCAACATATTTCATGGAAATAATAGCTAGCATTTATTGAGTGATAATTTAAAATACGATTTAACATATACAAGTCTACAAGACAGGTATTATTCTTATTTCTCAGAAATAAAGACAGGTTATATTAGAAAGAGGCAGATCTACAATTTGAACTGTGCAATTAAGATTAATTTCATGCTGACTACTCTGCACTGTCTCAGCCATCAGCAAACACTTCATTGCAAATGTGTTGACTTTTTACCAAATATTTACCTTTTGTTGAAATGTCCAGAACTTGCCCATTTACTGTCTCCCCTATTATGTCTTTTGTTAGGGTATGAAGAAACAAGAAGTTCAGGATTCTAATCTAGTTCTTGCAACAGGCATGGTGGTGCATGCCTGTAATCTCACTACTTGGGAGTCTAAGACAGAAGGATCACAGGTTTGATGCCAGCCTCAGCAACTTAGCGAGACCCTGTTACAAAATAAAAAGGGCTGGGGGTATAGCTTGGAGGTAGAATGCCCTCAGGATCAATATAAAGTCCAAGTTAGGTAATTTCTGATAGGAGCAATAAAATATCATTTTTCTCACCCCACAATGCTTTGTCCATCTGTTTTGTTTGGTGATTGTGGTATGCGGCACAAAGAGGTAGGTCACAAAACAATAAGGTCTGAGAGAGACAGACACGGGCGTTTGTGATCCAGTCCACTGAACTGTCACACTCTTGTTTAAAGTTCTATTTGTTCATGATGTTTTAATTACAGTAGGAGATTTGGGGAGAAAAAGGTGGAAAGTCATGCTTAAAATGGCTAACTAATCCACATTTATTCAATGGCTACTTTGTGTTCAGCCTTCTGAAAATATTTTGAAATTGTGTCCCTTTAAAGAGACAAGTCATATGCATGGGCAATTTTAAGGACAGCTAAGGGAACTAGTGTCTCGTGGCTATGTGTATGGGAGGGCCTTGGGGAGCTCCCTGGACTGGCTGGGTAAGAGTCTGGGATTTTTGCAAAGGAAGAGGATGACAGTTTGCAGACCTCCAAGTTCCTAATGCACTCGATATTCTGATAAAAGCACAGGCCTGGGTTTCATGTTGACATGAAATTCCAGTAGCTTAATGGGCTCTCAGTGTGCAATGGTGTTTATGATCTGCTTTCTCTTTCATCTGCCTGTCAAAACGATGTGGAAACTTCAGAGTTATTTGCTCTTTAGTTGTGTTAGTGCAGTGTCACGAAGAGTTGGGGGGCACCGAGGACTGAAGACAGACCGAATAAACTGAAAGGTGTGATTGTGTCCTTCAAAATTTTCTGTAGAGGGGAATAGACCCATTTCACAAATAATGATAATTAAAATAATGATGATGCTACCTAACAGTGTATCTATTTTCTTTTGGGGGGGCTGGGTACTAGGGATTAATCTCAAAGGTATTCTATCTCTGAACTAGAGTCCCAGCCTTTTTTGTTTTGAAACAAGTTCTCACCCAGGTGCTGAGGGTCTTACTAAGTTGATGAGACTGTCCTTGAATCTGTGATCCCTCCTGTTTCAGCCTCTCACATACTGCACTGGGGTGAGAGCCACCATGCCTGGCCCTAACAGAGTATCTTCACTTCTGAACAATCTGTGATTTGAAATGAATCTGACATTGTCCTGATATTGATTTAAATATTCAATGCCATGAATTAGAGATTACTAAAGAAACTTTTTAGGTGACATATCATATTTTTAATATCTAAAATTACTTTGAATGAGTTAAAAGAATAAAACATCCTTAGGGATAAATGTGTACAGTATATAAAAGCAGCTGCAGGTCAGTGATCCAGGAAATGCAGTTTTGACAGGCTACAATAGAACTTTTGGGCAACTTAACTAGGTCCTTGGCAACTTACAAAGACCCTGTTTCAAAATAAAAAATAAAATAGGGCTGGAGGTATAGCTCAGAGGTAGAATGCCCCAGGTTCGACTGCTAGTACCAAAGAGAGCTCCTTTTGGATATTCTTCTATTTAGAAAATAAAGCTATTCATTACATCAAGTCATAGAATGTATCCCATGATCCAGGCATCAAACAGAATGGTTACTGCTTAACCAAAGAGAATAAAAGGTCTAAGATCTTGATTTTTATTTCAGAGAATATTTACATACAAATTGCATCTTGGCTAATTTAGAATGCATCTGTCTCATCTGCTTACCTGAGTTCATAAACCTGTCTACTGCAGATAAACACAGTGTTTTAGAGGTTGAGATAATGAATGAAAAGTAACAAGAGATAGCACAATCAATGCTATATTCTCATGTAAATATCTACATCCATTAAGACCTCAGTAATGCATACCCAGAATATCTGATACTAAGAATTAGGCCTAAAAGGAAATGTTTGAAGGGGAAGATAATAAAGGACTAAGAACACAATTTTGTTTAGTGTTTAAATGGGTTAATTCTAACTCTGCATAATTTCTACTTCGATCCCTGAAAAAATAAGTAACCTCACATGTTTATAACTTTCTATTCATTTTTTATGTGAGAAGAAACAAAAAGAGAGAAAAAACAAAAAGAGAGATGAAATTTTAAAGGTAATTCAAGTATTTCTATGATTTAATCTCAGTTTTTGACTATTAACAAAATCCACAGTAGTTACCTCCCATCACCTGCAGTTAAGTCACTTTATTTGCTCATCTAAGGTTTCTCCTTCTTCATCTGGAGTCCCTCTTATGACCCACTTTCTCCCTTGCTTCTGCATATTAGGGAGAACATCCAATTTTTTACTTTTTTTGACTGACTAATCTCACTTAGCATAATGTTTTCCAGTTTCATCCATTTTCCTACAAATGACATAATTTTGTTCTTCTTTATGGCTGAGTAAAATTCCATTGTGTATATATCCCATAGTTTTGTAATCCATTCATTTGTTGATGGACATCTTGGCTGGTTCCATAATTTGGCAATTGTGAATTGTGCAGCTATAAACATAGATACACACGCATTAATCTGGTAGTTTGGTTTCCATTCTTTTGGGTAGATACCCAGAAGTGGTATTGCTGGATCCTATGGTAGGTTCATTCTCATTTGTCTGAGAATCCGCTATATTGTTTTCCAAAGTGACTGTATTAATCTGCAATCCCACCAACAATGTATTAGAGTAACCACTTCTCCACACCCTCGTCAGCATTTGTTGTTTGTGTTTTTGATTGCCATTCTAATTGAGGTTAGGTGAAATCTCAAGATAGTTTTGATTTGCATCTCTCTGATTGCTAATGATAACCTCAACTGATAGAAAAAATAGGTCAACACCTCTCATATTGAGGCTAAAAATGCAGAGGGCATGAACTGTTCTGCTCATGCCTCAGAGCCAAATCCCCAAAACAGAAGCAATGAACAGGAACCCAGACTTTCAACACCTGAAATCCAACAACATCAACACTGCAATGGGCAGAAGGTGCTCAGAGTAACCACAGTACAAGATACTCTTCACAGAGAGAAAATGGAAATAAGAAACCTATAGATTGAGAGAAAGCTAGCAAGAGCAGCAAAGATATAAACTTAAGAAATTGGAAATCATGGGAAGGAAAAACAGCAAAGAAAAAATAAGCATCGACAACCCCACAATAATAAAACATGTCAACACAGAATGGCAGAGATTGCCAGAAGAACAATTCAGATCTTTAATAGTAGGAATGATATAGGAATTCTGAAAAGAATTTAGAGAGAGCCTGAAAGAAATAAAAGAACAAATAAACAATGAATCTGACACTTGTACAGGAATCAAAAAGAAGCCTTGAAGGAAGTGAAGGATGTGAGACATGCAATAACTGAAGTGAAGGCATCAATATATACTATAAACAGTAGATTAGACCACATGGAAAGTAGAATCTCACTCTTAGGAGATGAACAATTCAAAAATGAATGCACAGTATATAATTTAGAAAAAAAAAAAAACAATTCCTCAGCACAAATTGGACACTGATGAGATATGGGCCAATTTTAAGAGCTAATCTAAGAATAATAGGCATAGAAGAGGGATTAGAAGTTGAAACCATCTTTTCAAAGAAGTAATAGAAAATATTCCAAACAGAATGAGAAGTCGACACACAGGTACAGGAAACATATAGAACCCCCTTTAGACAAGATCAAAGAAAAGGTCTACCACGCTACATAGTAATCAAATTGACTGATGTAGAGGCCAAGGAGAAATTCTTATGTTTATTTTTTACATCAATAAAATTTTAAAATAGCTCTTATTAGCGTATTTATGGAAAATGGATGTGGCTAAAGTATGTATCCATAGGAAACTTTAAAACTAAATTATCTATAAAAATACAGTGGGGATCTTAGTGACAAATCTTGGTGACAAATATGTACAATATGAACAAAACATATGATGCATAATATATTCCACTGTTATAGACTAGTGATATGTATTATGAAGTAAACAGGGAAGAATATTTCCTAATAGTGATCATCCCTACAGTGTATGATTATGGGAGATTCTAATATAACACTAAATGTTTTTGCCCAACTTTTCTTTTTTCTATTTTAACTTTTATCTTTATAATGTGATGTGAAAATATAGGTATTTTATTTTACATTTTGTGTGTGGGTTACTGGGGATTGAATCCAGGGACATTCTACCTGTGGGATACATCCCTAGTCCTATTTTATTTTAAAACAGCATCTTCCTAAATTGCTGAGGTTGGCCTCAAACCTGGAATTCTCCTTCCTTAGGCTCCCAAGTACTGGGATTACAGGCATGCACCATCACACCAGTGAAATTATAGGCATTTTAAAATTTAGGAGTCAAAATATCTATTTCCACAATATCTGAAAATAAACAATAATAAAACAAAAGCATTCTTCAGTTTCAAAAATAATAAAGTATATTGTATATCACTGAGGTATTAAATATATTTCAGAATTATTTTTAGTTTCTGTTATGTCAGAAGATGTCTGTGACTATCTGATGTCATTCACTGAAGTCATCAGATACTAGCAAAATTATATATAATTACCAGTTATTACAATTAGTTCTAGTGTGAAACGAGAAAAACTCATTATATTCTCTATTACTATTATTCTAAAATTTTCATTTAATTAAATAACACTTTTAATATATGATTTTCCATCATAGCAGTGCATTTATCTGCTTGGAATATGAAGTTTCTTAATAGGAAGGGCTGCAAGCTCATAAAGAATACAATGTCTAAATCAAGTTAAAAAAAATCTGTAGGAAGTCTATAAAAAAAGTAACAATTATTCACTGAAATATTTGAAAGAGATGTTTGCAGCCACTTAATTCTACAATACTTTAAATATTGGCATTCCCCATTTCAAGGTGCCATGATTTGTTATTTTTGTATTTAGAGAGATTTTTTAAAAAAGAAAAATGAATATGAAACTCTATCATTTCTTTTAATGTCCATTGGGTATTTTATAAAGCCATTTACCAACTAATCCCCAAAACTCACGGTTAAATAAAGTGTAAATCTCTGTAAATATCTAACAATAAAATTCTTACATATTCTGCATGACAAGACACTATTTTCCATCAGACTATGTAAATTCATCTGAATATTGACTGGTTGTAATTAGATGCATATGTTAAGTATACAAATACCAGAAGGTAAATACCAGAATTATTTACTTACTGCAATTACTTTTTGAAAAGAATATTATCACCATGAATATTATTCATGAGGACAGAGAGATAATATGCACGGCTTCAAGCACCAGTGGGACATCTTGAAATGTGTCTCCTGTAGGTAAGGGGGTGACTGAAATATGACCTTATAATATTTAATTTCAGGCCAGTTAGGTTTATCATGTAGTAATATTCAAACTATGTTTCCCCAGGTTCCATTCTAGCTCAGCAATGGGTCTTAAAAATCCTCAAGAGGTAAGGATTGGAGCAGAGTATACCTTATAAACTGGGGCTCCATGCCCACATGGGCAGAGCTGGAAGTAAGAACCATTTAAACAAACAAACAAACAAACAAACAAACAAACAAACAAACAGTATTTGGGAGTTGGCTACTGAGGACTGAACCCAGGGACATTCTACATCTGAGCAGCATAACCAGCCCTTTTTATTTTATTTTGGTAAAGGGTCTAAGTTGCTGAGGCTGGCGTCAAAGTAACCTTTATCCCCACTAGGTGATCTCCACTGAGATCCTCCCACCTCAGCCTCCCATGTACTGGGATCACAAAGGTGCATCAGCCCATCTGGCTCAGGAAAATGAATTGTGGAGGGTACAAGCAATTGAAAAACAAGACAGTGTGATCATCTTTTTTTTTTTTTTTGCAGTACTGGGGATTAAACTTAGGGGCATTCTACCTCCGAGCTATACCCCCAGCCCTATTTTTTAATTCTTTATTTTGAAACCGGGTCTCACTAAGTTGTGGAGTGCCTCACTAGGTAGCTGAGGCTGGCCACAAACCCAGATCCTCCGGTCTCAGCCTCCCGAATGCTGGGATTACAAGCGTGCGCCACCACGCCCAGCTTGAGACTGTTCTTTTTCAGTTGCTGTGATTGGCAAATGTGAAAAACCAATAAAAGTGATTTATTGGTAACTCACTTGGAAAACATTTGTTACTAATAGACTCACACCAAAATATTACTTGATGTGCATTGCTGACAAAATATATCGTGTATTTCTTACTTGTACACACACATACATATACATATACAAACTTCAAATATTCACAAAGGAAAACAAATAATAAACATTGAAAGGAATTTATTACATTTTAAAACTTCAAGTCATAATTTAAAATGCAAAATACAACCAGATATATGAAGCACTTTTTTAAGTTTATAAAAAGTATGGTAAAGTGTATCTATTGTCTTACACATTTTCTCTGCAGCATCTATTATCTACAGTTACAAAAAAATTTACCTATGCAGGAAAAAAAATCTATTATGCCAAATTTAACTTTCCATTTTCCTGTCTTCTAATCTTCTAATGATAAAAAACATGCATGGGTGTTGTACTACATAGGAGAGTTGACAAACATTTCTTTATTTAGTATTTTTTCCTTTAACTTTATTGAAAGAACCACCATGGATCTAGGTGACAGACCTCAAGACACTCACACAGAGCAACGGCTTTCCACCTGTGCAGGGACTGGTTATTTGCTTGCTTTGTTTCCTGAATAAATAGTAAGAGGAGGAAAGTGTTCTGTTTTCTGGGAAACTATCTTTGCTCCTTTGGCCCCTCCTTCCTTTAATTCTTCCTTTAGAGCCTGATGACATTCTATCGGTGCATCAGTATTAGAAGAAAATGCTGAAGCATAGGTTTACATGTTTGATCTCTGTTATTCATCATGACAATAATAAATACAATCAAATTTGCCTCTCACCATTTCTGTATACTATAAATAAAAAATAAAAGAAAGTAAATAATACGTCAATACTGTGTACTATCAGACAATGCCTTTTTCCATCTTTGGGAATATTCAGATCACAAAGAGAAAAACCAAGGTTAAAAATAGGAAGAAAACTGGAAATACTTTCCTATTACCAGAAATTAAGAATCTATGACATTACCAAAATAAGATCTATCTGGATTTAGGATAATTTCAAAAATGGTTACAACAACCATTTTTTTTTTCTGAAATGTACTCATGCCTGAAGCCAACAGAGCCTTAAATGACTATTCATAATCATTATCCATTTTGTATTAATATTTCTTTAGTATTTGGAAATATCATACACATATAAATCAAGCCCTCTAGCTGTTCTGCTATTTTAAAGGCAATAAAAAGTATATCTAAAAAGTCTTCCATGTTAAGAAAATGAAAACACTGTATGAAAGTGTACAAGGTAGTTTTATCCATGATTTTAATGATATAATAGGTTTTTTTTTCTCGTTTGACTGGAGAAAAGTTACAGTTTGTACCAAAAATAATAGCTCTTGGTATGTGAGTTTTTCTGTCTAGGTCTTAAACAAAAGTGTATTAGGTTTGCCATCAAAATATACAGTTTTCTGGGTACCTAGTGGCAGCATTGGTGACAGGCATTCAATTAGATGCTTAAACAATGAAACAATTTCAGGAAATGACTTACCCTCCTTTAATGTAGTCAAGGAATGAAACTTCAGTTTCCACCAAGAAAGAAAGTAAAGTTACCTTAAAAAGGGAGAGAGAGATAAAGAGAAGAGAGAGAGAATATGAATATGAATATTATGTTAGGACTAATTGTAACCCCAAATGGACTTTTTTTTCTATCAGAGAGAAAATATTATGTCATGGCATTTTAAAAATCACTAAAGACATTATTCTTTATTAAAATCTTCTAGGACTGATGTTCATGCATTTAAAATTATCAGAAGGAAAGGCATAAAAAATAATAAATTAACTAACTCCCTTCTATGACTAGTTTACTTCTTTTGAAGAACATGAAAATTATCTACAAGGATACTGTGTTATTTCTCATTTTAGATAAAAGGAAAGATGAAAGGGTTGGAAAATGGGTAAAACTAAAAACTTGGTATCCATGAGCTAAGTCCTAAGTAAATAAATGTGTGGTTTTGTCATGGTTTTGTAATAAGGCCATCTAATATTTTAAGTATCTTGATTAATAAAAATTCTTGAAAGGTAACTTGAGGAAAACTTAGATTTTACTTCTCCTAAGGAAATTTAATGTTAGAAAAAAAATAAAAAAACTTTGGGATTTTTTTTCAAAATAGAAATATATTGATTTTTCACAATTTTCTGATACTTTCATCTTTGTCCACTCCTGTACTGACTTAATTTAGCATTTCCACAAAGTTAGAAATTTTAATTCACTACAAATGAACATTTTCATATCCCAGAAAATGAATCCTAATAGTTAAGTGTAACCTAGAAAGAGTATAATATTTCATACTGCCACTTAAGATGTTTCATGTGTGTCTGGTTCTCTGTACTTTGATTCCATTGAATGAAGAGATTATAATGAAACATCCGGCGTCTCTCAGGAGCCTTGTGACCCGGAGACACTGACCTCCAGGAGGGATTCTCCATCACAATCACTCCCCAAGGAAGTAATGCTTCTATTGTAGTTCTTCATATTAAAATCCTAAGTGTGTGTGGTAGCGCACGCTTGTAATCCCAGCATTCGGGAGGCTGAGACCGGAGAATCCAGGTTCGTGGCCAGCCTCAGCTACCTAGTAAGGCACTCTGCAAGTTAGTGAAACCTTGTTTCAAAATAAAGAATAAAAAATAGGGCTGAGGGTGTAGCTCAGAGGTAGAATGCCCCTGAGTTCAATCCCCAGTACCACAAAATAAATAAATAAATAAATGAATAAATAAATAAAATAAAATCCTAAGTGAAGCCAAGCTCAGGGTTTGTTTTTACTCTCACATCTTTTCCCTCCTCAATTCCACATATGAGGGAAGACATGCTATACTTGTGTTTTAGTTTGATTAAAAATGTTAGATTTTTTTAATTCATTAATTTAGATTCTTAATGAATAATATAAATTTGACTTACTGTTCCAGAATTAATATATTTTTTCTTTTTTCCTTTCTTTTTGGGATTCACCACCTTTAAAAGCAAAGAAAACAATTAAAACATTAGGTTCATACTGAATTTTTTTTAAATGTGTAGTTTCAACTTGCTGCCTTTACTTCTTATACATATATTTGTTTACAAGGGACTTCAGTTTGTTTCCTGGACAGTAATTTGGCCAAAATTCCACTGCAAAAGTCACTAGTGATCATCTTTCTATAGTTGGTAATATTCTTCTCAATCACTTTATAAATTGATGGCCCATAACAATCTGTATTTTCCACATTTAATAGAGACTTTAAATATTCAAGGTCCTAAATAATAATGATTTGCTTTGTAGAAAATCAGAGGTTTCTAAAGAAAAGTGCATCTGAGAGACATAATTTTTATTTCTTAAGATTAAATACGCATAATACAGAAAATGTGAATACGTAAGGGATCTATCAACCTAACTATTGCTTTCTAATGCTAGTAATTTCCACTAGCTATCAAGATACGTAATAATGGGCAAAGGTCTGATCTATAGACATAAGATTGAATTTTGATTATTCCATGAGGAAACAGTATTGCATTGCTACATTGCATGAAACACTGAGGGATTTAGGGAATATAAAAATGAGTAGGAACTGTCAATCAACTAGAGGAAATTAAATTAACAGAAGATCCTTCAGCTTATCTCAATCCAAAATATGAAAAAAAAAAAAAAAAGCCCCCGACAGGGAGAGATGAAGGAATTTATGAATAAGTATTATTTGAACTAGGGTTTCTTAATTTAAATAAAACTCCAATAAAAAGAAATCAATAAATACAATATTCTAAAAATAGGGAAAGGGGCTATGGGTATAGTTCTGTGGTAGGGCAGTTGCCTAGCAGGTACAAGGCCATGGGTTCATTTCCCAGAACTACAAAAATAAATAAGGAAACAAAACTAAAAAGGAAGAAAAAGCAATTGGCCAGGTTGGCTGGAGTAGAGGGCACATACTAGAAAATTAAAAGGTAAACTGAAGCCATGTCAAGAAAGACCTCAATTCTAGGCTAGGGGGTGTTTGTGTTACTCAATTGAAGAATGATTCCCAAGGATACAGTCCGAAGGAGAAAAAGTAGAGACAACAGCCAGGTCCCTGGTTTTTTTTTTTTTTTTTTTAATTATCTACACAAGAAGCAATGAGGAATAAATAAGCACCACGTAGAATGTTTCACCGTAAAAATTCAGAACACAGAATAAAGTGGATTTTGTAGGTATAGGTAGAAAGCATAACATGGGAATTGACAATTATTCCATGATTCAATATATTGTTTTTGTTATTTCAGAGAATTCTTATTGAGCATATTTTATATGAAAGAAGCTACAATGACCAGGATATATGCCATCATCAATAAAATGATTGCGATACAGGTGGTTCAAACTAGGGGCATTTGACCTGAGTAACAACCCCAGTCCTCCTCATTCTACCCTTCTTCTTCCTTCTCCCTGTACAGAATACTGGAGGAAGAATCTCAGAAAATTTGGTCTTCCATAAAGACAATGAGCATGCTAGCAAAATATGTTAAATTAATTTTTTTTTCAAGAATCTGGAAAAACTCAAAGGCTTGCATCAATCTTGAGGATTGTTCAAGTAAAAAAGTTGACTCTCACTTTGTGGCATTTTAACTTTTCCTATTCCAATCTCATTTCTCCCAGCTCCGTAGCACTGAAAATGAGCCAGCCTTGCAACCATAGTAGCTATGACAAATAGATGTCCAAAAGCCACTGAAGGGGACAGAATGGGTATGAAGTTCATAAAAAAGTGTCATTTCCAGAGAATTATCATTAATTGACATGTTCAAAATTTCTCTGGCAAAGCCTCATTAATGGAACTTGTTTTTATTTCACCTGACTTGAAGCTTGTTTGGTGGGAAAAACCTTATCTCCAGAGCACTTTTTGAAAATAGTGGAAATTGCTTAACAGCATTTCTGGCAGAGTTGATGATAACAAATTTAGTAAATAAAAGGCTGATAGAAAAACCAAAAGGGAAGATCTGGAGAATGATGTCTACAGATGGCTTTTAAGAGCTCTAGCGTATTGCTGGGGATCCAGAAGGCCAGGCACTCATGAAGGGCTGTGCACATGCCCATCATATACCCGACAAAGCCTAATCCCTTTTCATTGGCTGACTTTTAAGTCTCTGCTCAAAGAACAAGTGAACACTAATGCAGAATTTTACAATGTTGGCGCATATAAGGAGTATTCCAATGTACACAAATTCTGTCAAATCATCTACTTTTCACAAAGCTAACCAGGCGAAGGTGTCAGTAGCCTATACAAGGAAGAATGTATATTTCATAGAATTAGTCTACAAAAGTCACTGAACAAACAGCAACAGATTTAAACTATGAAAACTGTAGGTTCTATAATTTGAATGTCCAAAACTCTGGTTTTTGCCAATGTGATAAAATTAAGAAATGTGGCCTTTGAAAGGCCATGAGAGCTCCTCCTATGTGAATAGAACTGGATGCCCTAATAAAGGGTTTGATAGGAATTAGGGATGTAGCTAATTAGTGGTAGAGTACTTGTCTAACATGCAAAAGGCCCTGGGTTCAGTACACAGCACTGAAAAAAAATTATAGTGAATGTACAGATAACATAGTTTAACTTAAAAAATATTACAATGCTAGTAGGAAAGAGATTGGTAGGAAAACAAAATATAGAGGCTTAAGCTGAAGGAAAAATGAATTTGTATCCATATTGAATTTTTTAAAGAAAAATTTTCATAGGCAAGAATTAAAAACCTTTCAAAATAGGTAGATAAGACCCAGTGATTTGAAGGGAAGTTATATCATTTAATCTAAGGAACAAGACAGCTCAATACATTTACACACATACACACACACACACACACACACACACACACACACACACACATGAACTAAGTTAACCTTTGCAAATTCCATAGTTTTAAAGCACACCAATTTATTGTAGAGAGAAACAGTAGTAAAATAAAATGTCTCTTACCTCATATACATTGAATTGTGATTGTCCCCTAGAAAGTTCCCTATAGCTTGTTGTAAATTCTCCAATGAAATCATGACTAAAGTTAAGGGAGAAAGAAAGTATATAACATTATTGTTATACATTTGTCAATTACATTTTAAAGCATTTTAGAAAGGTATAATTTAATCATTATGAAAAAGAACTCATAAAATTTATGAATCTAACTTAATAACATTTTAAGAGACTCATAATTTCATTGTTCTCTAATCCAAAATTATGTATACTCAGTAATTATGTTTTATTAATATCAAAATATTTTATTTATTGCACAAAATTGATATTTCAATTAGGTACATTAATTATAATAAGCTGATATCTCAAAAAAGATATATGTATGTTACCCAATTATTTTACCAAGTGTACACATAACACACACTAGTGAGAAATTAATGCAAAATGCTGGTACTTAGTGCAATGGTGAAGTGCAATGTGCCAGAGGAAGAAGATATAGATTGTAGGAGTTAAGCAATATCATAAACAGAAGGGATTTCACAATGCTTATTTGTATCAGAATTCAAGCTTGGCTCATTGATTTTGCAAATGCAGGTGTTCACTGACATATAAATGAATATACATGCAAATCCCCAAGCTGGTTTAAAGTTTAGCTATGAATCACTTAAAAGCCATGAGCCTTCCATGGACCTGATGACCAGTAACAAGCAACAAACAAGTTGTGTTTAGCCAACCAAAATATAATTTATAAAAATTTGGTAGAAAAATAAATTAGCTGCTATTAATTTTAGTAGAGTTTTTTTTTTTTTTTTTGGTTTGGTTTGGTTTTTAAGTAAAAGTTTGAAAGAAATACAAAATACAGCTCAGTTTGATATCTTGCTTCCCAATTATCCACTATCTAAAAGATCTTGTACACACAGTCATCTTATACCAGTTATCACCTTGACCTCTTATAGATTTAACTTGCAGAAGCAAATTTACATAAAGGAAAATGTAAAGGATGAATAAAGGTTGATTGAAATATTTGGATGTGCAAACCCAAGCCTCTAGAATTCACTCTTTTGAGTTAGGGAAAATTATCTAGCAGTACTAAATGTTACATAGTACTTTTCTATTAGTACATTTCCTTATGAAATCTGGTAACCTGGGTTTAATCAGGACAAATACAATAATTCTCTATGACCTTCATAAAAACAGGCTCGAACTTGAGACATTTTTCACTGAAATCTTAAAATTCTGAGTTATGAAGGTTCTGCGTAGAATCCACCCTTCTCCAAAGCTATGCAAGCTTCAGATGTCTTAGGTAACCACTGAGATAAAAGATTCGATTGAAGCACTTCAAACACAACACTTTGATGTTGATAGGTGTGAACAAATCTTTTATAATCAGCACTCTCCCCAGCAGTGGTGGGAACCTAATGCAGAGACCTTAAAAACGTGTGGATCATTTCAGTCCTTAGAACATTTCTATGATTGCTCTGATCTTTTTAAATATACTTTTATTGGTGGATTGTAGTTATACATCATGATGAAATTCAGAGTGCTAGAAACACACGTGTGTTTCTATCCCTCTTCTTCTTTCTCCCTGTACAGAATACTGATTTGAACTGTGTCCTTCATCAAGTCTAATTTTTCCTTTTCCCACTGTCCTACCCCAAATCCTATTCCACTATTCTATTGGTCTCTATCCTCATTCACCTAAAGTCCCTTTCATTTCCCAATTTCTCTCTGGCTTCTATATGAGAGAAAACATATGACCCTTCACTTTCTATAACTGGTTAATCTCACTTAGCATAAAATTCTCTAGTTCCATCCATTTTCTTGCAAACTGCTCTAATCTTACCCATGTTTGGCTCATTGTTTAAGTCAGATGTTCAATTCTCAATTATTAACATTAAATTTCTGCTACTCAATATATATCTTAAATTTGGTACAAAGAAGCACTATTTACTGGTCTCACGGAAGTGTAATGATACCATTGTCTCAATGACATGTAATACATCTGTCTGGGTTCAGTCAGCCTGACAGAGTGGCAAATCTGGATCCAGCTGCAAGGGTGGAGTTTACAAAACTGCACCTTGATATGCCCCTGTTGAAGTTATGGTAGACCTCTCCAAGAAGCAGTTTTTTGACATTTGGTTCTGTTTTGTTCCTCTCTATGGTCTTAATGCTAGAAATCTGTTTCTGTATTGCCTACTTGGGTTTTCTATTCTGAAACATATCTGTTCATCAGGAAACAGAGAGAGAGTATTCTTCTCTGCTTAGAGCCAAATTTACGGTCCATCTCTAATAAGATATGTCTTTCTAATATGCTAACCTCTATACTCTTGAGATTTCTTACCCTTACTGCCCTTTCCTTCGGTTTTCTCACATAACTTTTTCATCTTATATGCATTTTCATAAGCCGCTTTGGATTCTTTTCAGAATAGAATAGGGCGAACATAAATGAAACAATGAATAAAATATTTGCCCTCCATTCTGAATCTTGTTCAAGATGATTGTTTTGAATAAGACACTGAATTTGCATGTTATATAAATGCAGTGCTATCACCACATTGTAGAGAAGAAAGAGTATTAAGTGAGTCACAAATTGAATTTCAGCCTTCGAGACAACATTTCTGTTAGACAATGAAAATATATCATTGTATTCATTCAGCGTCCAGAGAAATGAATGATGAAGAAGTAAAGACTTGCCAAAGGTCATAACATTAGGCGGTAAGTGAAGGTAGCAGTAAAATGGCCATGCTGAGATGCAAGGGGCTTTGTTTCAAGAAAAACTCTGAAGAATCTGGGTGGATAAATGATAGATTCTCAGGTCAATTTTGTTATGAAGCTCCTTGAATATATCCTCATTTTCATAATTTCAATTATTTGTAACCTAGCCTACTTCAAACACTATATATTAAATCAGAGGCAAGTAGTTTAAAGAGAATATTAAAGGTGGTTTTTACTGATTTATTCTCTTAATTATCCTTTTCATTATCAATTATTTCTATATTCCAAGATTAAAAGAAAGATAATTGAAGTTGCTTTAAAAAATTTATGTTCAAGATGTTCAATACTATAATATTAAAGCATTTCTCATTAAATAGAGAGATAAAATGGAAAGTACTTTGATAATAAATCACAGTCAAAAATTTCCATGTGATTCAATAATGTTTTGCTATTTCCTCCAAATGTAATTTTAACTCAAATAATTATCTGACTGAATTTACAAAATAAAGTTTAGTCCAGTGCCATTCCTATTTTGCATCTGTTTACATGTCTAGTTTTACATATTTTTATAATGTATACATATTTTTAAAGAATGGTGGAATAAATTAGAGACATTTAGAACAAACTGATTACTCTGTAGCTAGACTTGGCTCTACAAAACCATGAGGAAAGTGATAAAAGTGTTGAAAAAAATCTGTATATTATATCCATATCTATGCTCCATTAATATTTAATGCAAGGATGATATGTTAGTCACTTTTTATTATTTTATTTTATTTAATTATTTGTGGTACTGGAAACTGGAACCAGGGGCTTTCTACCTCTGAGCTACACTTCCAGTGCTTTTTATTTTGAAACAGGATCTTGCTAAATTGCTAAAGCTACCCTCAAACCTGTGATCCTCTGGTCTCAGCCTCCCGTGTCCTAGTATTACAGGTCTGTACCATTGTGCCCAGTTGCCTAGTCACAAATACACTTGAAACCTGGAAGACAGTCCATGCAATACACACTCATCCATCCTCATCTGCTGTTAACTTATCTTTCCCTCACATTGCTTTTTTTTATTATTATTATTACTCTATAGTTTAGCTATTATCTCCTCCAGAAAGCTTTTCCTGCTTCATTCCAGTAGTCTTTACTACAAAAACAAACAAACAAAAAACCCCCAAAAAACAGACACACACACACACACACACACACACACACACACACACTGGTATCTATCTATTACCCCATGTCCTATGTTGCATTATGTGTATCTGTTTACATAGCTCCTCTCTCAGCGTATGTCAGACCTGTTTGTAGAAAGGTGACAAATGCCTTTCATTATTTCCAGCATGGACCTCAGTGTCTGGCACACAGTGGGCATTGCTGAACGCTGCAGCTCCCTGTCCTGTTGTGATCTTACCTTGCCAGGAATAGTAACAATTTTGCCTTCAGTCAATTGCACTTGGTCCAAAAGTCTGGCACAGTGCGGAACATATTTTAAAGATTATATCCTTATCTCCTAAAAACAACTCTGAGAATAATATAGTTGACTCTTATTTTCCCACAGAAATGCATCTGCATGTCCACACTAAAGACACAGAATAAACAGACAAGATTACCTTTTTCTGGCACTTCTGATAATTTGCATGCTTATTTTCTTGCCTGAAATTTAATAGCTTTGCACAGAATGTGGATAAATGACAAATACATACCAATTCTATCTCATCCTTTTTTCTACTGCAATGTGGTCTAGAGTTAGTCTGTCAAATTCAGGTACATTGTGTCTACACCACATAATTGAAGGCAATGCCTATTTTCTATTTCAAAAATAAACCCAGAGAACTAATTTGCTTCTTTCTGTGAAAGGTATTTAATTTTTAAAAAGGCATACCAGAAGCTGTCTAGAGTTGATAAATTCAGCAAACTAGCTGGATACAAAATCAACTTACAAAAATTTTTAGCTTTTCTATACACCAACCACAAATCCACTGGAAAAAATATGGAAAATAATTCCATTTATAATGGCCTCAAAAAAATACTTAGAAATAAATCTAAACAAGGAGGTAAAAAAATATCTGCAATGAAAATTAAGAACACTAAGCCCAGTATAGTGGTGCACATCCAATAATTCCAGAACTTGGGAGGCTGACACAGTATGATTGCAGGTTCAAAGTCAGCCTCAGCAACTAAATGAGACTATCAGCAACTTAGCAATAACCTGTTTCTAAATAAAAATAAAGTGGGGCTTGGGGGTACAGTTCAGGAGTAGAGTGCTCCTGGGTTCAATCCTCACAACACACAGACACACAGACACAGACACAGACACAGACACAGACACACACACACACACACACTAAAGAAACAAATTGAAAAAAGACCTTAAAAGATGAAAAGACTTCCTCCCCCATGTTTTTGGATAGACAGCATAAATATCATCAAAATGGCCATACTACCAAAAGCAAACTACAGATTTAATGCAATACCTATCAAATTACTAATGTCATTCTACACAGAGCTAGAAAACACATTCCTAAAGTTCAACTGGAAAAACAAAAGACCCAGAATAGCCAAATAATTCTAAGTAATAAGAGCCATGCTAGAATCATCATAATACTTAATTTCAAATTATACTACAGCACTATGATAACAAAAAAATATCATGGTATGGAGTAGAATAAGACGTAGAAACAAATCCTCATACCTACAGCCAGTTGATTTTCAATAAAGGAGCCAAAATCATATACTGGAAAAAAGTCAAACTTTTCAACAAGTAGTGTTGGGAAAACTGGATATCCTTTTGTAGAAGAATGAAACTAGACAGCAATCTCTGACTTGTACAAGAATCAGCCCAAGATGGGTCAAAGATCTAAAACTAAGACCAAAAACTTTGCAATTACTAAAACAGGGCATAGGATTGATTTCCCAACATAATAGGGAAAGATAGTGACTTTCTCTCTAAGACCTCCAAAGCTCAGAAAATAAAACTGAAAATCAATAAATGGGATGGTGTCAAGCTGAAAAGATTCTGCACAGTGCACAGAGGAGAAAACTACCAAAACTCTGAAGAGCTACCTGAGATCAGCCAGTCTCAGAAAGAGAAGAGTTACATGTTTTCTCTCATATGTGGAACTAGAGAGAAATTTGGAAAATTGAGCATTTATAGAAATGGCAGACCCCTTTAAACAAAGTGAGTTATGGCAACCAGGTTGAATGCATAGGTTGCAGACTTGCTCACTGGTTGAAACTGTTGTAGGTAGCAGTCATTTTCCAGAGGTGACAAAAATGAGCCATCAGTTCCATGAATACAAATAAAAGCACCATGGGACTTGTGGGAGCCCACAGTTGTCACAAAATTTGTATTAATAAGGTCAGATGAAAACCTATTAGCTGTCCTCAATTTCACAAATTTTCTGTTTTACTTCTAGTCATAACTCTCTTACACATTTTTCAGCATTTAAGAATGTTTAAACACCAGTCTTCATTGATTCTTTTTTTAAAAAATTGTATTTAAAATTTTCAATAAAATCAAGTCTTTTTTTTTCTTAGTAACTTCCTGAAATTCTCATGGAGAATTCAGTTTCCTAAAGAAGTCTAGAAATATAATTTTACCTCACAAATTACATTTTTATTAGTAAAAATTAAATATACAATAGGTCCAAAGCCAACATCATATTAAATGGGGAAAAACTACAACAATTCCCACTAAAAACAGAAATAAGACAAGGATGTCCACTATCACCACTTCTGTTCAATATAGTATTTGAGACTCTAGCCAGTGCAATAAGGCAAGAGAAGGAAATCAAAGGTATAGAAATAGGAAAAGAAGAATTAAAACTATGTCTTTTTGCAGATGACATGATACTATACTTAGAAGACCCAACACAGGCAACCAAAAAACTTATAGAACTGATCAATAAATTCAGCAAAGTGTCTGGATACAAAATCAATATTAAAAAATCAAAACTTTCCTGTATGCCAACCATAAATCTGCTGAAACAACTCCACTCACAATAGCACCCCCCAAAATAAAACACTTAGGGATAAACCTAACCAAGGAAATAAAAGATCTCTATAATGAAAACTATAAAAAGATGAAAAGAGAAATGGAAAAAGACCTTCCATGTTCTTGCATATGCAGAATAAATACCATCAAAATGGTCATTCTCTCAAAAGTGATCTACAGATTCAACCTATTAAATGACCAAGGTCACTCCTCACAGATATTGAATAATCAGTCCTTAAATTCATTTGGAACAACAAAAAGATTAGTGCAACCCCTTTGGAAAACAGTATGGAGGATCCTCAGATGAAGAGGAATGAACCTACCATATGATCCAGCAATACCACTTCTGGGTATCTACCCAAAAGAATGGAAACCAAACTATCAGACCGATGCATGTGAATCTATGTTTATAGCCACACAATTCACAATTGCCAAACTATGGAACCAGCCAAGATGTCCATCAATAGATGAATGGATTACAAAACTATGGGATATGTATACAATGGAATATTATTCAGCCATAAAGAAGAATAAAATCATGTCATTTGCAGGGAAATGGGTGGAACTGGAAAACATTACATTAAGTGAGATTAGTCAGTTACAAAAAGTAAAATATCATATGCTCTCCTTAATATATGGAAGCTAGGAAGAAAGTGGGACATACGAGATACTAGATGAAGGAGAAACTTTAGATGAGCAAAGAAGGTAACTTAACTGAAGATGATGTGTGTGTATGGGGAGGGAAACACCCTAATTCACATGATGTAGTTTTACAAACATATCAAATCAATCACTAAACTGAACATGAGGAGGAGAGAGGGTGAGGGAATAAGGAGGGAATTAGAGAAGGGTAAATGAGAGATGTGTGCATGTATGTCTCTACCAGCTTGTACCTAATAAAGATGTATGATTGTAATACAGCCAAAAAAAAGTATTAAATGCAGAAATAATCATTTATCTCCAGTTTTCTGTACATTTTAAATGATTTTAAGACGTGCACATTTTCTTTGTGCTTTCTGTAGATCACAAGAGCACTTCTCAGCCTCCAGAGGGAAAAACACATAATCACTTTCATGTATTAGGAGATCAGTGAGAGAACTAGACTAATTTTTTCAGTCTTATCCATACCTACTCTTTAATCCAATTGTCTTACAGATAGAATATTTTAAAGCTGCATTTTCATACATCGAAAATATATAAGATATGTTATATGTAACTGTCCTTTGAGGGTTCATATATATTCAATTATTTATGATTTTATATCTGCATAATCATAAATTTTAATTTTTGTGTTTAACTATTATGATTAGTGGATATTTTGCTCATAAATTTTATTTTCACTTATATATTATGTCCACACAAAGACTTAGACAAACTACATTTTCTAAGATTAATATTTTTCTCATGGTTTATATTGGTATAGCACATGATATATTCCATAATTAAGGAAATGTTATATGTGATGATTTATCACTCTTAAGCCAACATTCTATATCTATATAGATACTCCTAGGTTTTTTTTGCAGTATTAGGTACTGGAGATGGAACTCAGGGACATTCTACCTCTGAGCTACACCCCTAGTCCTATTTTTTATTCTTTATTTTGAAACAGGGTCTCACTAAGTTTCAGAAAGCCTCACTAAGTAGCTGAGGCTGGCCATGAACCCAGATCCTCCAGTCTCAGCCTCCCAAGTACTGGGATTACAAGCATGCACCACCACACCCGGCACTTCTAGTTTTTTTTAAAGACATCACATAGAAATATCTTAAAGCATACCTATAATTTTAGATTATTAAAATCATATGTGAATCTATTAGACATAGTTTAAACTATACACAAAAAGTTTAACTTTTTTTTTTTTTTTTTTTGCGGTACTGGGGATTGAACTCAGGGGCATTCTACCTCCGAGCTATACCCCCAGCCCTAGTTTTTATTCTTTATTTTGAAACTAAGTCTCACTAAGTTGCGGAGTGCCTCAGTAGGTAGCTGAGGCTGGCCGCGAACCCGGATCCCCCGGTCTCAGCCTCCCGAATGCTGGGATTACAAGCGTGCGCCACCATGCCCGGCTCAAAGTTTAACTTTTAAATAAATTAAAATTGGCCTAGTCAAATAAGCAATGTATTATACTTAGGACCCAAACTACCTGAAATAACTTTTACCTAGCTATATTTTCACAAATGTAATTTCATCCATTAGAAAGTAGAATAGAGTTTCTTTATCTGCTAGCCAGGACTTCTGTATATTTATCTAGAGTTACTTGAATTAGAAAGTTATTGAGATAATGTATGAAGTTAAAACCCTTTCCAATTTCTGGATTTGAAAATTTTTATTTTACTCATTTCACAAATTTTTTTCTGTAATTTCAAAGTGTTTGAATTTTATTATTTAGCTTTAACATTATTAACTTATAGAAAATCTGTGTTATTTAATGGCCTGTTCCAAAAGATTAAACTATCAGTCAGTGACTGGTAGTTTTTTCAAGCCAATAAGAAAAAAAAAATAATAATTATAATTATAATTATAACTCTTATAATAATCAAAACAAAAACAAACAACAACAAAAAAGCAGAAGTAGCATTATTGTAAAATGATGATAAATTCAATGTTGACCAAAGGACTGAAAGCGAAATGAAATTTGGGCTACCAAGTCTCTATTCTTGTACTTTTATGTTCTTGCTATATCATTGGTCTATATCCACATAAATATAGCTCAAAGTGAATTTTTCTCACATATTAGTGATGCATTTATTTAAGAATAAATAAGTAAATATACTTCAGTCATAAAGGACAAATTAAATTCATAATTTAAAAACAATTTTACTTTTGCTATATCATATGCTTTTGTATAACACTGAAATATTTCTAAGACAGTGTGGAATACAGATATGTATATATTTATTTTTTCTTTATATACACAAATCTGGTTGAGTTCATAAAGTTAAATTTAATCATCCATCTATCTAGATTTATTTTACATTGCTAGCTTGGTCTTTTCTCTGTCAGCCTTCACTATCACTGTATGTCATTCAGTAATGATGATTTTGTTTCAAATTGCCTTGTGTTTTTCCAGTAATTAAGTCGGGAGCACAGAGAGTCTGCCTTCTCAAACTAAGATTCAGATTTTGATATGAAAGCATAAGGAAAAGTAATCTATCAAGAGTAATATTCTCTCCTACTCCCGCTCTTGCTCTCCCTGTCTCTCTGTCTCTGACACACACACACACACACACACACACACACACACACACACACACAAACTTCAGCCTGAAGTAGCCAAAGTTGGTGAGTAGAACACTACAGTCCTCCTGTACCTGAGGGTAGGGTCTCTCAGTGGTGAACAGCCTTCTTAACCTCTGGTGTGTCCTCTCAACTCTATACATCTGGCCACCACTTCCCAGAGTCATGCCAGAGCTGCCCACATGGATCCTAAGTGTTCTAGCTCCCTTGCCATGCTTGTTTGTGGAGCTGGCTACCAGTTTCCATGCTCCCTCTGGCCACCGGTCTACGTACTAGCTTACCTTCCTGACAGACTGAAGGACTCAAAAAAGGGCAACAGGGATCAACTGCAAAGGTTAAGCCATAAAGAGGAGAAGATTAAAGTACAGTTGCTATTGAAATTCTTTCAAAACTATGGGGGAAATGCATTTTAGAGAGTATCCTTTGATCCATGTCAAGGATTAAGGCTTAATAGATTCAAATACCCAAAAAATATATGTCTACCCAGTACAAAGTAATGAGAGCTGTTGCTGTGGTCATTTTTAATCAGTGTAAGACCTCTCTAAGGAAAATTATAAAAAGTTGAAAAAAGAAATTGATGAAGACCTTAGAAGATGGAAAGATCGTCCATGCTCTTGGATAGACAGAATAAATATCATCAAAATGGCCATCCTCCCAAAAATGATCTACAGATTCAATGCAATACCCATGAAATTACCAAGGTCACTCCTCAGAGACATAGAAAAATCAGTCTTTAAATTCATTTGGAACAACAAAAAGCCCAGGATAGCCAAAGTAGTCCTTAGCAACAAGAACCATGCAGGAGGTATCAAAATATCTGACTTCAAACTCTACTACAAAGCCACAGTAATAAAAACAGCATGGTATTGGCACAAAAACAGACACATAGACCAATGGAGCAGAATAGAAGACTCAGAAATAGACCCATGTGCTTACAGTCAATTGATTTTTGGCAAAGGAATAAAAAATACACACTGGAAAAAAGATAGCGTTTTTAACAAATGGTATTGGCAAAACTTGCTAACCATATATAGGAAAATGAAAATAAACCCCACTTTCTCACCCTGTACAAGAGTCAACTCAAGGTGGATCAAGGACCTGGAAGTCAGGCCAGAGACCTTGCAGCTACTTGAAGAGGGCATAGGACCAACACTTCAACACATAGGCACAGGTAAAAACTTTCTCAACAAGACCCCAAAGCATTTACCCCAACTTTCACCAAATTGTCTAGAATATTTATCTCAAACCAGATCATTTACAAATGTTAATTTTATTTTGTGTTGTGTGGACAAGGAATTGTTAGTCAAAAATGTGTATGCTATTGATTTTAAAAGGAAATATTCCACTTCGGTGCAATTTCAAATTTAGAGGTGACAGAGTGTACTATATGCATTGACAAAGATCTCATTTAGCAGCTCAGACCATTCAGATTTGGAAGAATTTTCAGCCACTCACTGAAAGATTGTGTATTTATTTTTATGCTAACATAAATAACTACTTATTACCACTCTAAATTTATAATGTTATCTTTGAATTATTATCAGCACTCAATTAAGCCAATAAATAGTCCTTGTACCTCTCTAAATGAAAATTACTCTCTTAACCTACTTATAAAAAAAACATAATTGTTAGATATTTTGAGAGGCTTAATAATTCCTTATGTACCTTTTAAGATATTAATAATTACTTTTCCAAAAAGTAATTGGCATTACTTATATGAAAATATACTCTCAACATATTTAACAATATATAACAAGTATTATACTCTAAAAATATTTAACAATATATAACATTTTTTCATGTATTAAAACATGAAAGTAATATAGTTCAAATCATAAAATATTTCTGTTAAAAACTGAATAAATTATGTATTTTTAAAATATTCAAGGCTCCATGAGACTAGGAAGCAAAATTTCAGAGTTACTGAGTTCCCTGGAGATATAAATCTAAGAATAAAAATACTGAGTGTATCAGTGTGCAGGACAGTTAGATTGGATAATATCTATATGTTGAAACTCTTTTTAATAATGCATAGTAGCAAATTTGTAACTAAGACATGTAAAATCTGTAAATTTTCTAGTGAAAATGAAAGAAATACACATGCAGTGCAATCTCCCTTTGGGTTCAACTGACTTTAGGTTACTTCTTTGGCTTTCTAGTAACATTTTTTTCTTCCCTCAAAACCTGAAAATGTATTTTCCTACTTAATTAAAATAAAATTAAGATGATTAAGGAATAGCAAACATTTGTATTGAGTTCTTTGAAGAAAAGTATGAACTTAGAAAATGGTTATAAGTATAGTTCTAATCTCGATATATGTTATTTTGCAGATTAAATTATAAATTTATGATACTTGTGTTACAATGACTTGATTTGTTAGGATTATGCCCTAATATATTCATAATTAGTAAGTGACCTAAAAGTAGATATGGTAGATATGATATTTTCCTATACACTTAATATTTAATTTGTAACTTTAGAGAAAAAAGCACTAAGGAATTGTTGAGATTGTTATGATTCAAGGAGGCATTGTGAGTATGTAAAGACTCAAATATAAAGATATTTTTATTTCATCTTGAATATGTAAACCATAGGAAAAAAATAGCATATCAGAAATATTTTTCTCAGCTGGGCATGATTGCATATGCCTGTAATACCAGTACTTGGGAGGCTAAAACAGTAGGATCATAGGTTCATGGCCAGCCTCAGCAACTTAAAGAGGCCCTCAGCAACCTAATAGGATCCCGTTTCAAAATAAACAAAATATATAAATAACTTAATCAAATAAATAAAACAAAAAGGTCTGAGCGTGTAGCATAGAGATAGAATGTCCTTACCTTCAATCCCCAGTAAAACACACACACACACACACACACACACACACACACACACAGAAATATTTTTATCTTGTTTTGTGTGTTTAATTTGGTCTATCTATGTACAACAAACACTCTTAAATTAACAAGTTTATATCTTTATGCCAGAAGTTACAAGCATAAAATAATATTAGCAAGATCAACAACATAAAGAGCACAATCTATGAAAACATCCCTTCATGCTTCTGTTTTCTTTCAGGTATGTACCATGATGAAAACTGAGAATATCTGGCTTCTGAAGAAAGATGTTTGAATAATTTTGCAACACTCCTCAGCATAGCACACATACGGATAATTAGTACAATCCATCTGTACTTTAACTGAATATGTAATTTACCTAGAAATCCCAAACCCCAGATTATTTTGACAGCTTTAAAGAACATTATATCCCAATTATTAGTAATGGAAGAAATTATGATACAAAAAACAACTGGAGTTCTTCTAAGGGCCTATTTATTAGTCAGAAAGTAGTTATTAAATGCTTCATCTTACTGAACTTTAATGCCAAATAATTATATCAAATTTTTAAAATGTATGTATGGGATGGATAAGAAAAATGGTCTTTGGTGATACAAAATCCAGTAAAACACCAAATACGTAGATTTTATGTTGTGTTGGCTTAATATTAAACTGTTCTTATTTTTGGTAACATAAATCTTAATGTGGACTGTATTACCTGGTTTCAACTATAATGCAGGAATGATAAAAAATATTTAAAAATATCTTATACATCAAAAATGTAGGTTCAATTTGCAAGGATGTGGATAATTGAGGCAATTACTTAGATAATTTAAATGTATAATTCCTTATGTATTTCAAATAAATCTGCTTAGAAGCATGTATTTTCTTTCTTTTAATTATTATTTTATCAATTAATTGCAACTACTGAATTACATTGAATTATTGAATTTTTGCAGTTCATTGCAATTATACATTATAGTGAGATTCAATGTGATGAAAGCATACATGCACACAACTCTTGAGGTCATTCCCTCTACATTCCACCTGCCCTTTCTCCCACCCCACACATGTTTATGAAATTGATAGTAATACCTTTACATATTGCTACTGTATTATTAACTGTTTCCTATTTCCTTTCTAGCTTCCACATATGAAAGAGAACATAAAAACCTTGACTTTCTGAGATTCTAGCTACAGAAAGGCAAGGGAAGGAAATTAAAGGAATACAAATAGGAAAAGAATTATCTCTATTCGTAGATGACATGACAAGATCCAAAAAGCTCAACCAGAAGACTTCACCAGCTGATAAACAAATTTAGCAAAGTAGCCAGATACAAAATCAACTTACAAAAATCAATAACTTAGCCGGGCGTGGTGGCGCACGCTTGTAATCCCAGCATTCGGGAGGCTGAGACCGGAGGATCCGGGTTCGCGGCCAACCTCAGCTACCTAGTGAGGCACTCCGCAACTTAGTGAGACTCAGTTTCAAAATAAAGAATAAAAAATAGGGCTGGGGGTGTAGCTCAGAGGTAGAATGCCCCTGAGTTCAATCCCCAGTACCGCAAAAGAAAAAAAAAAAAAAATCAATAACTTCACTATATAAACCCACAATGAATCCAACTGAAAAGGAAATGCAGAAATCCCATTCATGATAACCTCAAAAATATTTATTTTCTTTCTTAAGTTTCATGTGTAGACACATGTTATAATTATGAGTACATACAACTATGCATACAAGCAGGCTGGAACTAAGAATATTGTAGTTAAATGTCAGAACTTGAAATTCTAACACTAACTAGAATTGTTTGATGGAGAACAGCAACAAATCAGACTTTAGGACATAAAATATCGTTTAGGGAATGTGGTTTTTACCTATATCAGGGAGGCACATGTCCATTGTCCAGTATAAAAATTCAAGAGAATAAATAAAACCAGCACTCGAATGCATTTGAACAGGAAAAATATTCTATGTATCTTAATTTTAGCTCAGACTAACCACTATCAAATTTTCCTTTTCAAGCATAATTTGACCGTAACATCAACAAAAGGCTAAAACATGTTTTTGTTTTGTTTTTCTCTACTGTAGTCATCATTAAATACTAAGGGTTAAGAACAAAATCATGTTCTTTGCAGGGAAATGGATGCAACTGGAAAACATTATGTTAAGTGAGATTAGCCAGTCACAAAGAGTAAAGAAACATATATTCTCCCTAATATGCGGATGTTAGGGAGTAGATGGGACATAAGAGGGTCCCCAGATGAAAAAGTAGAGACCCTCAATAAACAAAGAAGTAGACTTAACCGAAGGGAATGGACGGGGGGTGGG
>PVLC010017006.1:0-32500 GCA_004027655.1 Graphiurus murinus
ATGATGTACCTACACAATCATATCAAGGTCACTCACTGAAGTGAACCTTAGGGGGAGGGAGGGGGAGGGAATGGGGAGGGAATCGGGGAAGGGGTCAAATGAGAATTTTGTGCAAATATGTTGTTAACAATTTGTACTTAACAAAGATGTATGCTATATTGCACGAATTACTACAATAAAAATTAAAAAAAAAAAAGAAAATATGTGAAGATATTTTTCATTTATGGGAAAGCAATCAAAATCCTGGCTTCCAATGCTGCCCAATTTAATGGAGCATACATCAAACCAAAAAAAACTGCATTTGGGTTTGTATTTCTAAAACCACCTGGGATGAAACAAGGACACCAAGACGAAGATAAAATTGGAGATTTCTGAAGTCTAGCCTATACACATTTGGCCCAGACAGTAGGTAGCAATGACCCCACATACATTAACTACAGCCACATGTGGCCACTCCACTAATCACCCACACCTGCTTCTCCATACAGCTGCTCACTAATATACCCACTACAACATCTGCCTCCTTTAGATAAAGATTCTATGCACATCTAAATTAGCATAACAGGCTTTTAAACTATTATTGCAAAAGAAGAAGCAGTCAATATGCTAATTTTTGAGGACTTTTGCCTAATTATCATGAGGCTCATCCTAATTTCTTTTTTCAGATTTGGCAGGAGGGCCTGGGCCTATTTTCATAGCCAAAAGATGGCCACATTCACAAATGGCTGGAAAGTATGAGGAATTTCTTCTATTTCAAGTCTCTCAGGCATTAACCAGGAGGCTCCAAACCAAAGTCATCTGAATAGTCATCTTACTATTCTGAGCAATAAGCAGAATGGGTATCCCTGATACTCTAGCATCAAGCGAGAAGCAGGAATTAACTCTTCCAGCTTTAACATTTAACGTGTTTACTTTTTGATCAAAACTGGCAAAGAATTCCAAAATACAGGGATATGTCCAAGTTCTAAAACTGTAATTCAAACAAATCAACACAAAGGAACGATATTCTACGAGCAATTAGGTAATCACAGTGTAAAGATGACTGATATTCATGATGCCCTAGATTGAGTCAAATTCATGGTTTTATCCAACCTTCCTTAGTTGCATGTTTATAAAGCCAAACAACAAAAGATGATCAGTTAATAGTTTTGTAATACCTACCAGTGAAAGGAAGCAAAAACTTAACACTAGGCACCACTACAGCTCCAAATAGACCAATTCTTTTAGACAGGTAACAAAATGAATTAGAGGCAGCACAAAAAAAGCCATACCTACTACACTAATACTGTAGAATAGAAAATGAGTTTATTTTTTAAAATCAACATTTATTCATTATAATTCTACATACTCATCATAATTAGCCCTAAATTTAAAAAAGTGGGAGCTAAGATTTCTAAATTTATTTTCCCAAGGTCAAAACTGTAAGTATACATCTAAAATCTCTTGCTCTCTCTCAACAGGTTGAACATAGAAGAAATTTAGGGGATAAACTATGTTCATAGACAGTCTCAAAGATTAAGGAAGTAATCTCATTACCACGTTTCACTTGATTATTACCAAGAAAGAAAAAAAGTGATTGGATTTGTTACATGGCTTCTCTCTCTTACTAATTCAGCTGGTATTTACTGAGTTCTTATTGTGTTCAGAGCCCTTCACATAATTTACCAAATTCTCAAAACAACCCAATTAACTCTATTTTATAGATGACTATCCATGTATGCAGATGTTAAGTAACTTACATAGTTCTATAGTTTGAATATAATTTGTTCCCTCCAAAAGTCACATTGAAATTTGATCCCTAATGTAACAGTGTTGGGAAGTAGTGGGGCCTTTAAAAGGTGATTAGGGTCAGGCCTAGTGGCACATGCCTGTAATTCCAATACGTGGGAGGCTGAGACAGGAGGATCCCAGCTTGGAGTGCAGCCTCAGCAACTTACTGAGGCCCTCAGCAACTTACTGAGGCCCTCAGCAACTTAGTGAGACTTTGTTTCAGAATAAAAAATAAAATAGGGTTGGGGGTATAGCTCGGAGGTAGAATATCCCTGGGTTCAACCCCAATATCACAAAAAAATGAAATAAAATAAGAGGTGATTAGGTTATTAAGAGGGATTAATGCTTTTCTCATGGAAGTAGATGTATCCTTGAGAGAATGTGGTGTTATAAGACCATCCCTTGAATTTTGTTTCTGCATGTTCCTGTTTGCCCTTTTTCTTTCTTTTACTTTTTTCCTTCCGTGTGTGTGTGTGTGTGTGTGTGTGTTATACTCGGGATTGAACACAGGAAAGTTCTACCTCCGAGCTATACCTCAGCCCCTTTTTATTGTTTGTTTTGAAACAGGCTCTCACTATGTTGCTGAGAGCCTCACTAACCTGTGATCCTACTGTCTCAGCCTCCCCAGTACTGGGATTACAGTGGTGTGCCTCCACTCCCTGCTCTGCTTACCCTTATCCTTTCTGTCATGAGTTAAAGCAACACAAGGCTCTTGCCAGATTTGGCTGCCTAATCTTGGGCTTTCTCACTTCCTGAACCATGAGCACAAATAAGCCTCTTTCCTTAATGAATTATCTAATTTCAGATATTTTGTTATAGCAACACAAAACAAAGACACAGGTAACAAAGCTGGGCTGCTAGCCAAGGAAGTTTGGCCCATTCTTTGACCTTTGTTCTACATTTCCTCTACTTCTGAATATATTTTGCATATTAAAGAAAAAAAAGTGTGATGTGCTAACTTGAAAAACATATGTCGTAGTCAGCCCCTCTCTGTGTTCAAATTCAGGATCCCCACTGATTACAAAATGGGAGATAATCTGGTGGGTCAAATGGTAAGTCTACAAAGCTAAATGGTGCTGAGTTGATCATTAGAAACAGGTCAATAGACCTATTAAATCAACTCAGTTCTGTAAAGCAAACAATAACCTATAGAAATATGATCTTAAGTTATGCAACATCAAACTAGAGTCTGCTTTTCAAGAAGGAAATGGAAATGATTCATTAACAAGTCAAAATAGAATCAAACTGAGACACTTTATTTCTCTTTTTCTACACACACACACACACACACACACACACACACACACACACACAGCCCTACAAAAGTAAGGCTATAATAGAAATGCTGACACAACCAACCTTATAATGTTTCATATCAAAAGCTATAATTATATTTTCTAATTGTATACCAGGCAAAAGAAATGCCAACCAGGACTAAAACATAATAACTAGCTAGAAACAGCCCATCAGAATTCTCGGATTATAGAAAATGCATATGAAACACTATTATCTTTGGCCACAGCCAGAAGATGTCAGACAATCAATTCATATAACATGCCAGCTTAATAAAATCTGCATACAAAATTTATGAATGCAGTAATATTCCTTTTTATCACAAGTTATTGGTCAGTTTAATGAACATCTACAGCTAGGATGCTCTGGTCTGTATGATATTTTAATCATCTTTAGTCATGGGTTTAAATTAATCTCATTTTATAACCATCAGCTCTTTAAAACAAGAAAGCCTTTATACGAGTATTAAAATATTTAGAATAGGTTACTAATTTTGTCCTTACACTGTTATTGATTTTCTTAAAACTTATTACAACAGAAACAGAACTAAATGTTCCATTAGAGTAATATTTGCTTTAATGTTTTTATTAGAATTTTTTAAAAAGGTTGTTTAAAGTTGCATTGCATGTTCAGTTAGTTTAAAATTGTCCTTCTATTCCCTTTCCAATAAAGAACTTCCTAACCTTGTTTATATGAAACTATTTTGCTCAGAGCTATTATCTTCCAAAGTATCCTACTGGAATGTTGACATCTCAGACATAAATATTCCTGAAAATTAATGTGTCATATTCCCTCTGTATCTTATTTCCATTCGATGGTTGACATGTTATTAAAAAAAAAAAACTATTGTGTTCAATTCTACTTTTCTCATAAATTCTTAGCTAAAACTAAATTTCACTGTATGATGCATGTGAAGGGAATAGGCAACACAAGAAAGCTGAACACTACAGCAGTTATACAGAAATGTAGATATTCAGGATCTAAAATATTGATGTCGTTCAAAGACAAAAAACTGAGCATTTTTCATATTTGAGCATCAGAATCTTGGTATAAAAACTAGACTCATGCTTCAGAGTCATCATAAAAATCTGGGTATCTTGCAAAAATTCAAGGAACTAGATCATAAGTGCTCCTTAAGGTACAAGAACTAGCCAGATAAACAAATAAATGCACAATCATTATCATAGCTTTCCATCAATTAAATAAATCTCTGAGATAAATCAATTTATAAAGTGAAAAGGTTTATTTTGGCTCATGGTTTCAAAGGTTTCAGCCTATGATCTTTTGTAACTAGGTACTTGGTTGAGGCATGGAGCAGTTGGTGAAGCAAAGTCCACGAATCAAAAGAAAAGAAAAGGCAGTAGCTGGGGTCCCAATACCCTTTCAGTAGCATGGCCTATTGGCTAGAAGACTTCTCACTAGGCCTCATCTCTTAAAGGGTCCACCATCTCTCAATACCACCAAACTGATGACTAAACCTTTCACACATGGGCCTCTGGGGGACCTTCCCACCCAAAGCATAGCAGCCACTAAAGAAAAAAAAAAAAAAAAAAGAAGGAATCATGGCAACTATAGCGTGACTATACAGCTTCATAAGGAGTTATCAGTGAGAAATTTGGCAACACATGTGCATAAGAAATCAGTGCACCCATGTGTCATTTTACATTCACTTAAGTCTCTGTTCCTATAATAATTTCTTTGTTAAGATCCTACTGCGTGTCAACTGATCCCTTGATCCCTGCTTGCTCTACAAGAATCACTCCAGTTCTTAAGGACTTAATTCTCTAACACAGGACACAGTACATGCATGCACACAATTGTAAGACAGAGTGAATATGTGCCAAGGAGAAACACAAATGAAATTTAGAGAAAATGGTTATTGTTTATAGAGAAGAGAACAAGGTAAGACTTTGTGAAAACACCCAAACACACACAGCTGGAATACAAATGAGTGAAAGACATGAGATTAACTTTGGGTAAAGGAACATCAGGAAACTGAACGAAGTACAACAATCATAAGTACAAAAAGTGATTGCAATGCAAATTTTACATTTAAAATACTGACTTTCACCTACATATGATGGAATATGCCTGTAATATCAGTAGTTGGAAGGCTGACACAGGAGGATCGTAGATTTGAGGACAGCTTCAGCAATTTAGTGAGACTCTGTTTCAAAACAAAAACTAAAAAGCACTGGGGGTATATCTTGGAGGTAGAATGTCCCCAAGTTCAATATCCAGTACCACAAAAAATAAAATAAAACAAAATACTAACTTTCAACAATGAATGAATCTGTAGATGGCAGGCATTTTCTAAATATCTTTAATAAGTAGGATCTGCATAATTTCAGAAAGACTGCAAGTCATTAAATTTCATTTTAAACTTCCTGAATCTGCCTAAATGTTCTCAGGCAAGCCAGTATGTAGTTTCACTGTGAGGTTAAAGCAGTGAACTTGTGAAAAGAACTTGTCAAATCAACTGATCAACAAGCAATAGTCCTACTCTGGGGAGGAGCTTAGCTGAAATGTCAGTTTTAAAGAATTGTGCTAACATTCACATTTTAATTAGGTCACACCTTCAAAATCATTTTAATTTCAGTGTAATGCTCTATTTTATTGCCATTTCCAAAATAACAATTTTAAAGGTAGACATAAAAATGAGTTTTACTTTTATTTTGACAATTCATAGTTGTTGAACTCAAGTTCAATATTTGGAACAACATTAAGCAGAAAGTTCAATATTTGGAATAATATTGAGAATAGATATATGACTCTAAAATTCTAAGTATTTTGAATAGTTAAATTTTTAAGCCAGGCGTGGTGGCGCATGCTTGTAATCCCAGCATTTGGGAGGCTGAGACCGGAGGATCCGGGTTCGCGGCCAGCCTCAGCTACCTAGTGAGGCACTCCGCAACTTAGTGAGACTTGGTTTCAAAATAAAGAATAAAAATAGGACTGGGGATATAGCTCGGAGGTAGAATGCCCCTGAGTTCAATCCCAAGTACTGCAAAAAAAAAAAAAAAAAAAAAAAATTAAATTTCCAAGGGCAAATATTATATTCATATTTAAGAGTTGCATAGAAGATGAAATTCAGGTTCCTGTGAGTAACTGGGGAGAATTTAAAAACAAAAAGTCATTTTGGTTAAGATTTTCCGTTAGAGTTGAGACATGCTTTGTTTTATCACTTTTTGGGGGAGAAAGGTAGGCAATTACAAAATTCTTCTTTCCATTTCTTAAAAAATGTATATTCAAATACATTTTTTAAAATCATGGTAAAATTCAAGTAATACAGAATTCATTAACTTAATCATTTTAAATTATGAACTTTGCTGGCATTTAATATATTCACAATTTGTACATTCAGTGTTGATTTCAGAATGATTTCATCATCTCAAAAGAAAACCCTCTACCTAGCCTGGTATGGTGGTACATGTCTGTAATCCCAGTACTTGGAAAGCTGATACAGGAGGATCACAGGTTCAAGGTCAGTCTCAGAAACTTAGCTGTTTCAAAATGAAAAATAAAATAGGGCTGGAGGTCTAGCTCTGAGGTAGAATGCTTTTGGCTTCAATCCCCAGTATGCTTCCTCCAAAAAACAGATTTAAGAAGGACAAGCTAAGCCGAGCATGGTGGCGCACGCTTGTAATCCCAGCATTCGGGAGGCTGAGACCGGAGGATCCAGGTTCGTGGCCAGCCTCAGCTACCGAGTGAGGCACTCCGCAACTTAGTGAGACCCGGTTTCAAAATAAAGAATAAAAAAATAGGGCTGGGGGTGTAGCTCAGAGGTAGAATGCCCCTGAGTTCAATCCCCAGTACTGCAAAAAAAAAAAAAAAAACAAAAAAAACAAAAAGAAGGACAAGCTATTAAAAAATTTTTTTTGAATACATCAAAATGAGTTGCAAACATCCTACAGTGTATGGGACTGCTCCTGCAAGAAATTAGTACCTAGCCCCAAATGTCAGTGGTACTAAGGTTGAGAAATCCAGCACTAAAAGAAACAAAGAATAAGATGACATTTGCAGAAGATGAAATGTATGTATAATTACTACAATAAAAATTCTGAAGCCTATATGAAAATGTGTTATTTTTTTCATGGTATCTGCCACCATGAAATTCTTATTTTTGAAACATGCTTGTATATTATAAAATTGTAAATCATCTATAAACAGCTAATTTTGAAATCTGATGGAAGTTACATAATTATTTTATTGTCTTATTTCAGGAAATGTATTATTGGAAAACCAATATTCTCAAACTCATGATCAAATTTATTTGCATTGTGTGTGCCTATGTATGTTATACAAAGAGCTACATAAGCAAAGATATGGAGGAATCCCAGGATTTATCCACGATCACAGGTTAATTCCATCACCACAGTGCCAGGCAAGAGTGCTCCAAGACTATCCCCAATAATGTTAATTTAGTCCTTCCCTGTTTGCACAGTACACTGCACTAACGCTAGCCAATTTTCAGGAGGGGCTGATGGTAAACAGTGGACCTATACCACACATGCCACAGGCTTTCTTAACTGAATGGCTGCTGATGTGGACTTCTCTCAGCCTTATGGATTCTGGGAGTTTTATGCTTTGAGATAAACCGATATTCGGTTTTATGTTTTCATTGGGTGCTTATTGAGATGATCATGTGATTTTTATCTTTGGTTCTGTTTATGTGGTGAATTACATAGACTGTTTTTCTTATGTTGAACCAGGCTTGCATCCCCTGGGATCAGCCTGACTTGGTCGTGGTGTATAATTTTCTTGATGTGGTTTTGAGTGTGCATTGCTATTATTTTGTATAACAGTTTTGCCTCTAAGTTCATCAACGATATAGGCCTGTACTTTTCTTTTCTTGAGCTGTCTTTATTTGGTTTTGGTATTAATGTGATGTTGGCTTCATAGAATGTATTTGAGAGAGTTCCATTTCTTTGTATTTCATGGAATAGATTGAGGAGCATTGGGATTAGCTCTTCTATAAAGGTTTTATAAAACTCACCTGGGAAACCATCTGGTCCTGGGCTTTTCTTCAATGGTAGGCTCTTTATTGCTGCTTCAATATCTTTGATTGCTATTAGTTGGTTTAAATTTTCTACATCTTGATTCAATTTAGGAAGGTTGAATGTGTTAGAAATTTGTCAATTTCTTCTAGGTTTTCCATTTTGTTGGAGTATAGTTTTTCAAAGTAGTTTCTGATGATTATCTGGACTTCCATGCTGTCAGTGGCAATATCACCTTTTTCATCTCTTATTTTGGTAATTTGGGTTGATTCTCTCTTTCTTTTGATTAGATTGGCTAGTGGTTTATCTATCTTGTTTATTTTTTAATTTATTTTTGAGAAACTAGCTTTCGGTTTTGTCAATTTTCTATGTGGTCTTTTTATTTGCTACTTCGTTGATTTCTGCTCTGATTTTAATAATTTCCTGTCTTCTACTGGCTTTGGAGTTAGACTGCTCCTGTTTTTCAAGGATTTTGAGGTATATCATTGAGTTATTTATTTGGTGATTTTTTGTTTTTCTTATGTGAGCACTCAGTGCTATGAATTTTCCTCTTAGTACCGCCTTCCAGGTGTCCCAGAGGTTTTGATACATTGTGTCTCTGTTTTCATTTGTTTCTAGAAATTTCTTAATTTCTCCCCTTACTTCTTCTATGACCCATTCCTCATTCAGCAGTGAGGTATTCAGTCTCCATGTGTTTACAAGGTTACTCTGGGTCTTCTTAGAGTTGATTTCTAGTTTCATTCCATTGTGATCTGAAAAGATGCAGGGGATTATGTCACATTTTTTGAATTTGCTAATGCTCAGTTTGTGGCTCAGGATGCACAGATTGGCAAACTTTTTCTGTTAAGGACCAGGGACTAAGTATTTCTGGCTTTGCAGTCCATATAGCCTCTGTCACAACTACTCAACCCTGTCACTGTAACAGGGAAAGAGGCACTGACAATACATAAAAGGATGCATGTGGCTGTGCACCAATAAATCTATAGGTGCAAAAATAGACCAGGGGTAGGATTTAGCTCCAGGCCATAATTTTCCAATACCTGCAGGGTCAGCATAAATGATACTACTTCCAAAACATTTTTAAAATTTCAGGCATCTCCTCAGATCTTCTCTGGAAATAGTTTTGTACATGTTTTAATCAGTACAGAAATTTTATACAACTCAAAAGGAATTCACACAATGAAACAACTCAATAAATGATGAAAATTTATAGTATACCAACTTCTTCCTGAAAGAGTGTTATGTGATCTGCTTTACTAAATTACTCATTAAAATTGGTTCCATTTGTTTAAATTATGCTACTAAAGATTCTTTATAGTAAAATAAATACACATATCTTCAATTCAACTAAGGGATTGGAATGACAAGGACAGTGGAATTATACTCTCTGTACAAATAACAGCTTCCTATTAGGCTTGCCATTTCACTTGAATAATTCTTTATAATCATGAATAATGATGTTATTCGACAACCTAATGATATCATGGTGTGTAGATTCAATCCATCCGTCTTTATCAAGAAGGTCAAATATGTGTATTGCACTGTACCAGGCAAAGTAGAACAAACAGTTAAACAATATCAGGAACCTTAATAAATCCTCCAAGTGAAACCAGTGAGTTCTATTTTACTAAATTCTAGGACAAATGAAACTCAAATCTGCTTTAAAGATATTTAATGTACCCACACATTTCTAAACACAGCTTAAGCTCAACTTAAGAAAAGTAGCTAAACTCGAAGAAAAATCCCCCAGATTGTCTAAGATCATTCTTACTTAGCTGTAGCCAAAAATTTAACAGATGTATAAATACTAAAACCTTCTAGGAACTTTCATATTACACAAAGATCTGAAAGATTTTCTGGGATATCTTGAAATTGGCATTGAAGGCAAGAATAAAGCAATATGAAGTATAGCAATGATGAAGGCATGCTTCTTCGTGTTTGCCTTGCATGGGGACTCCATGAATGGTCTCTGGAGATCAAGTCCAAGTAGCTGAAATAGATAGAAACCCTCAGTTCACTCTTCTGCATCTAGAGAACACCTGGCTTTGGGGGACAGGATGTAAAACCACGAAGATACACTGCAGGGATATCTGAAGAACACTGCAGCCCAAGCAGCTCTGAATGTTAAAAATCATTTCCTAAATGGACGTGGTGGCATATGCCTGCGATCCCAGTAGTTGGAAGGCTGAGATACGAGGATTCATTTGAGGCTGGCCTCAACAACTTAGTGAGATCTTGCTTCAAAATAAAAAATAAAAAGGGCCAGGGGTGTAGCTCAGAGGTAGAATTCCCCTGGGTTCAATCTCCAGTACCAAGTAATAAAATAGTAATAATAATAATAATGATAATGATGATGATGATGATGATGATGATAATAATAATAATAATAATACTTCCCTGTTTTCATTCCTTTCTCCCTTCTGTGTTCTTACTTAGCTCTCGCCAAACGTTTCTCACTGCACTAAAATAGTCCTAGAAGGCCTTATTCATCTGATCCAGCAGCTTACCACTTAGGCTTTCTTTGCATGTTTTTGTGGGGTTTATTGTTTTTGATTTTGGGTACCAGGAGTTGAACCCAGACCCTCACTCACACATGTTAGGGCCAATGCTGTACATGGAGCTCCATCCCCAACTCATTTTGTTTTATTTTTGACACAGGGTCTCACTAATTTGCCTAGGCTGGCCTCAAACTTGCCATTCTCCTGCCTCAGCCTCTTGCGTAGCTATGATACAGGTGTGTGCCATTGTGCCTGGCTTCTTTGCATTTTTTAAACATTACAGCACATACAAATTTGTTTCTGCCCCTATGTTTTAAAATTATATATAAATATTTATATATAAATATATATAGTATATATTAATATATATTAAATATATATATTTTTTTAATTATATACATATATATTTTTTTTTCTTGAAGTGCTGGGGATGGAACCCAGGGCCACATGTGCCAGGCAAGCACTCGACTACTGAGACACATCCCAGCCTCTTCCTCTGAGGTTTTGTTCTTATTTTCTTCTACACAGAATTTTCTGCTCATTGTCCTCCATTGGACTCCTTCCTCCTGTTTTTCTCAGATTACATGCCACCAGCAAAGATAAGGCTTTCCTACCTTCTGTCTCAACTACTAAGGTAGCTCCTGAATCTTAAACCAAAACTCCTCTTTCTATTAATTTTTTCAGAATCTAAAATCATGTCAATGACTTATGGATTTAATCTTTTATTATTAACCTCTGCATACAAAAATAAAAATGTAACCCTTAGCTAACAATTTATTATCAAATATCCACAGCCATGCACATGATTAAGTGATAGATCAAAATACTCATTCATTTATAATAGACAATTGTGCATCAAATTCTAGGACAGAGAACTCTGACACTAGAGTCAAATCAGCTTGAGACCTATTTCTGTAAATAACGTTTTATGGGGACAGAGCCACGCTCATTCATTGCTATTGATGACTGCTTTCACACTATAGTGATGAAGCTGAGTGGTTGCAACAGAGTCCCTGTGGCCAGAAAAGGTTTACTATCTCCTTTATGGAGAAAATTTGGCAACTCTTGGTCTACTACACAGTACATGCTTTGAATGAATAAAGTATTGTCTTTGTTTTTTAGAGAGGTAATGATCTGTTGCTGATTTTTATTCAAGTACTTTTGAGTTAACTCCCTGGAGCCCAAAGGAAAGCTCTTGCAAAGCTCTGTCACCTGGCAAGAGTTGAGTTGGTGTTGCATTCATTATGTCATCTGGCTGAGACATCGGCAAGCAGCAGCCCAAAGCCTGAAGTTGCGAAGGGGCTGAGAAAATAATGGTGAAGAGATAGATCTGAAGCAGCATTGCTCAGCACAGCAGCCACTAGGAGCTATAGTCAATTCAATTAAATTTAAATTAATTAACATCAAATTAAAAATTCAGTTCCTGGGCTGGAGATGTAGCTCAGTGGTAGAGCACTTGCAGACCATGCACAAGGCCCTGGATTCAATTCTTAGTACTGGAAAAAAAACAAAACAAAACAAAAACACATACATACATACATACATACATACATGTCTTAGCTGAGCATAGCAGTATATACCTGTAATCCCAGGCTGAGCCAAGAGGATATGTTCAAGGCTAGCCCCAGCATCTTATTGAGACCCTGTTTCAAAATAAAAAATAAAATAAAGCTGGAGGCATATCTTGGAAGTAGAATGCCTCTGGTTCAACCTCTAGTAAATCTCACCACCCGATGCCCAGAAAAACAAATTCAGTTTCTCAGACACACCAGTAATATCTCCGGCACTCACTAGCCACATGTGACTCCTGTATTGGGCACAACAGATTTATAGGACTTCATTACGGGCAGCTTTGATCTAGAGGTTCAAAACTGTACAGCTACATGCTTGGCAGGCAGTGGACAGCATGGGTTGTTCGGAGGCTGCATGAGGGGCCAGGGATCATAAAGACCCATCTCTTGGGGACCCTACCCCTCAACAGCATAAATCAAATTGAACTAGGGGTTAGAAAAAAGTATCCTGAAAAATATTGCAAGTTGCTCTACACAGAAAAATCCAAGAGAGCGTCAGCCATTACTACTCACTTAACTATATAAATACCACATCATGACTAAGAGTAGAGATTCCCAGGGCCAGGCTGCTCAGCTTAGATCCTGGGTCCACCTCGAGCAAAGACCTTAACTTCTCTCAACTAATTCTTTTATTTGTAAGATGGGAACAATAACATAAAGGATTTTTGTGAGCAGTAAATGAATTAAAATCCTGTAGCCCAGAGAGCTATTCAGCAGGTGAGCTGGCATAATACACAAAGCACCAAAGGGTGCCTAGACACTAGTAAATACCTCACTGTGGTTTATTGTTGTTGTTGTTTGGATTTTGTTGTTGTTTTGCTTTTTATGCTTCATCCTCAGCAGGTAGTATAGGGCTTGCCATACAGCAGGTAACATTCAAGATTTGTTGAGCTGATTTGATCGAGATTTTCTGAGCCAGAAATACTAACAGGCCAACTTGTGAAATTAGTGAGCAAAACTCTGACTCACTTTTCTGAGAATAAGCCATTCTGGAAACAAGCTGGTCCCTGAGAAAACATTTCTCAGCACCCTTTTCAAAGAGCTGACTTAAAAAAATGCAATCCAAGGAGCCAGACTTTAATATACATTTAACATTTGTTGATAACTTCTTGTAGGCAGCAATTACTTATGTTATTTGAATTATAAAGATATAGAAATCCAGAATTTAAGCAATAATTCAAGGAAGAGCCTTTGAGAATCATGATGTTATCCTATAATTCTCAGTTCTACAGATATTTTTCTTTTTAATTGAGATCCAAATGACCCCATATTTTACCAGCTCTTCCAATCATGATTAAATGATGTATGACATGTCTCAAAATCTTGATTGTGTAGGATGTTGCCTTTTAAAATTGTTCATGGATGCGAATCACAAGTACCCCGAGTCGTGTTTCCTTTTTAGATTCTAGTTCCTACTTCCTGCACTCTATTTTCCAACTCAGAATCCCCAGCATCGAGGAGTCTGGGAATCAGCACTTGAAGCAACACCTCAAGTAACTGTTTTAGTCACCTGGGAATCTGTGTTATTATAGAACAAGATTTCATATATCCACCAACAGGAGAAATGCCAAAAAGCTGCATACTTGTAGAATCACTGCTTTCCTCTCTAGAAAAAATAATAAAGTCATAATCCATGTTTTACTCGGAGCTATTGATGTGAATGAATACTGTGCGCATACACACTCAGTCCTTGCAGGAGTGCAATATTCAAAGAAAACTTGAGACAGTGTTTTCACCACCAAAGATCTCCTTAGATAATATGTACACACACGAAACACAGACACCAATGCCAAGAGATACATGAGTATACAGTGAGTAGACATGTAATAAGATTTCAGAGAAAGGCAATCAGGCTGTTCTAGGTTGTCAGTGATGTGAAAAATGGCCTTTGGATCCAACAGTGGAGGCTGGCGGGGGAAAAAAAAAAGTAACAGTAGTTATTACAACCAGTATGTGTCCCAGAACCGTGCCTTCCACAGTAAACATCTTAGATCTTAGAACACAAGAAGGTAAAGCAGCAACGGTGGCTTTCTCAGTTATTAACCCAAGCAGCCTAGGAAAAATACGAAGGCTTCACGAGCTAGCCCAAAGTCACGGCACCCAGGGGTCCCAGAGGAATGAGAATGTGGGCCACTGTGAAGGGAGCCATGATACAGTCTCTATCTCTAAGCAGCTGTCCTGGGTGACCTCGCGCAGCACAGCATGCTCTTGCTGCCCTTAGGATCGGCAATAAATCATTGGCTAGTCTCCTTATTTGACATCTAATCAAACATTTTGTCCTGAAGCTACTTTCCTGTGTGTTTAGGTCTTAACCCTCCAAGGATCCTGCACAGTTCTAGGGAACAGAGGATGACTCTTATTACTCAATGATGTCATGCATCATTAAAAAGTCATATTTAATGGCTTAAGAATTCCTTATTTAGTGCCTACTGTGTACCAGACATTCTGTCAGGCACTCAGTAAAACAGATTGCTAGATCCTGGAACCAGAGGCAGTGACAGAACAGGCTGTGGCCATCACAGCTAAAAATAGCCCAGGAGCGGTGATGCACACCTGTAATTCCTTACTTAGGAAGCTGAGGCAGAGGCCCTCAGCAACTTAATGAGACTCCAAAATGAAAATAAAAATATGGCTAGAGGTGTAGCTCAGAGGTAAAATGCCCAATCCCCAGTACCAATAAATAAGTAAACAACCCTGGGACCTTAGTAAAAGCCCATGAATTATATAGTTTGAGTTGGTAAATTGTAGGATATGTGAATTAGACTGAAGCTGTTATACAAAATACATGATGGCAGACAAAGAAAATGGCCATACCTTAGAAGTCACTAAGAAGAAAGTTCTGAAAAAGCACATCCCCAGTTTAGTCATTCCTACTTAGATGGTCACTGAGACATATGTGTAATGCTCAAATGTATGGTAGGTGGATACTAAGAAAATTTACTGTTTCTAAGGAATGACAAAACAAAAACCTAAATTCACACCATATTAGTTAAGAACAGCTGGGATGCAGCTGGGCATGGTGCTGCACGCTCGTATTCCCAGTACTTGGGAGGCTAAGGCAGGAGAATTGAGGATAGTCTCAGTGACTCAGTGAGACCCTGTTCAAAATAAAAAATAAAATAAAGGTGGGGGTGTAGCTCAGAAGTAGAATGCCCTTGAGCTCAATCCCCAGTTTCCCAAACTACAACAATAATAACAAAACCAGATGGAATGGAATCAGAACATTGTGTGGTCAACCTTTGCTACTCTCCCTTATTTGTTTGACTTTGGTTAAATAACTTACTATTTGAGCCTCAATTTCCTCACTAATAAAAACAAAGCAATAAACTTATATTTGTGTGTGTGTGTGTGTGTGTGTGTGTGTGTGTGTGAGTGTGTGTGTGTGTGTATATGTGTGTGTATGTTTTACTGGGGATTGAACCCAGGGGTGTTCTGTCTCTAAGATATACTCCAGCCCTATTTTCTTTTGTATTTTTAAATAGGGTCACACTGTAATTCTCCTGTCTCAGCCTCCCAAGTAGTGGAATTACAGGTGTGCTCCACCATGCCTGGCTTAAACTTATTTTTTATTGTTCAATAATAATATCTTGCTAGTAATCAATAAATATATATTAACATGATGGCATTTACTCAGAAAATTAGAATATATTAGAAATTCTATTACTGTGTCATGAGTGTGATATCAAAATTCTTTTCTACTTTGCTATAGGATCATAAATTTTACAATATTTGCAGCATGATATGTAATAGTGAAGACTTAGAAACTAAACATTTAAATCAAGGTGAAGTAAGTAAATTATGGAAAATAAGATCAATGGCATATTATGGGACCACTGAAAATAAAGTTAAACACTGTTTTAATAAGAAAAAACTTATGATATTAGAAATGAAAAGAACAGAGAATCATATGTAGAGTACTATCCTGGTTTTAGTTAAAAGTATTTAAGAGAAGATTAGAAGAAAACAAAACATTTAAAAACATTTTAAATCTTTTTCTCTGGGCAGTAGGATTGTGTGTGTGTATGTGTGTGTTTGTGATATATTGGGGATTTAACCCAGGAGCATTCTGCCTCTGAGCTACTATTAGAGCTACCAGCCATGTTTTATTTTATTTTTGTTTTGAGACAGGGTCTCACTAAGTTGCAAAGGGCCTTGCTAAGTTGCTGAGGTTGGTCTTGAACCTATGATCCTCCTGTCTCTGCCTCCCAGGTACTGGGATTACAGGCATGGACCTTCATGCTCAGCTGTGAATCTTTTTTTACTTTCTTCATCATGCTTTTGTGAATGAAAAAAAATTAACAGCATTAAATTTTTGATTGTTTTATTCATAGAAAATATATGCACTATTCATTTGAATGAAAATGAAAATAAGCCCCATTTTATGTGGTATCACCAGATTATTTCATAAAGTAAGGTTAATTTTACCACACAGATAAACAACTTCATATCACTAATGATCAGAAAACATAATTGTGAAGTATATTATCAAAATATAAGCCTATCTACTATATGCTGTCATTCACTTTAAAAATTTTGGCTCGAGCCGGGCGTGGTGGCGCACGCTTGTAATCCCAGCATTCGGGTTCCCGGCCAGCCTCAGCTACCTAGTGAGGCACTCCGCAACTTAGTGAGACTTGGTTTCAAAATAAAGAATAAAAAATAGGGCTGGGGGTGTAGCTCGGAGGTAGAATGCCCCTGAGTTCAATCCCCAGTACCGCAAAAAAAAAAAAAAAAAAAAAAATTTGGCTCAATGGAACAGCTGAGTAAGTAGTTTGAAGTTCTTTCTTATCCTAACCCAAATGTTTCACATCACAGCCACTTGTTAATTACAATATAATCATATACTACAGTTAATAAAAGAACTTCCAAATACGATATATTGATCTGAGGTATCTGGGCAACTTTTCGAGGCTCCAGAGACAGCACATAATCGCTGCGCTCAATCGCAGTCTCAAATCAGAAAGTGATTAACAAAACAATGAAGAAAATTACTTCAAAAGAAAATATGCTTTAGAAAAATTTTTACAAATAATACTTTGAGAAAAGGATAAAGTAGTTCCTTCTTAGTTACACAGCTGGTTAGCCTTTCTCTTCTGCAGTGAGCAGAACAACTTCATATCACTTCATATCGGGCTGATTGTCAAAATCAAATTTACAATTATTCTTCCAGCTTTGATGAATAGGAGCAAGTGCATTTTGTTCAATGGGCTGAAAACTCAAACTCTGATCTTTGAGTTCCTGTTGGAAATCAAAGTGCTGTGTGCCAGCACGATGTCATCAGGATAGACCAACAGGTTCCGGGGTCCAGAGGAAGAACCCGCTTCCCTACCTGCCATCGCCCAAACAGGTTTGCAGTTCTACTAATCTCAGGACATTAGTCAAAGCTATTTTCCCCCTACTTAGATTATGAGCTATAAAACCAGAAAAACAAAAATAAAATTAAAGTAACATAAATCCATCTGAAATGCATCTTTCTTTCAATCAATAAAGCACTAAACAAGGTCAACTGCCTAGACAAAGCTAGTTCCACACCTGTGGTATGACTGAATGTAAGGAAATTATTTCGCACTTATAATGGTCTCATTTATATGGAGACTCCTCTAGTTGCTAGGTGAGTGAACTTGGACAGGTTACTTCCCTAACCCTAGGTTTCTTCCAATGTATTTATAAAGTGAGGTTAACTAAATAAGTCAGCATTCAGTAAGTAAGTAGTAGCTGTTATTGCTAAATAGAAGAGGTTCAAAGAAAGAAATCAGTTAATAAATGCTAGTTTTTAGCAAGAAAATCATCCCTAAAACCTACTTTAAAACATATTATGACAAAGTTGCAAAAAATATATTTTTAGATGCATATAATGAATACAAGTCCATTTTCTCTTTTTTTTTTTTTTTTTTTTGGCGGTACTGGGGATTGAACTCAGGAGCATTCTACCTCCGAGCTATACCCCCCAGCCCTATTTTTTATTCTTTATTTTGAAACAGGGTCTCTCTAAGTTGTGGAAGGCCTCACTAGGTAGCTGAGGCTGGCCTCGAACCCAGATTCCCCAGTCTCGGCCTCCCAAATGCTGGGATTACAAGTGTGCGCCACCATTCCTGGCTTCCACTTTCTCTTTTACATATATCCTGTTACCTTCCCTTCCCATTTTTGAAGAGCTCAACTCCCAAGGATTCCTCCAGCTATTTTATTTTATGTTAATCAGACTGTAGATTGGGAAGATATATTATTTGGGCTCTGGGTTTTGATTGCTCTTTTTCCTGTGGTAAAGTCTCAGAGAGCTCCTTGTATCCTCTACTGATTACCCTGGTCAAGATGTTGATAAATTCTTAGATTCCTGCTGTCTGATGGGCACCCATCATCATGCCATGGCATTCTGTCACCCAATGGACAAATAGCTCTTCCCAAATTATGAACACGTCTATTAATCTTAATATTTGCAACTGAGGGAAACCTAAATAAACCCTCTAGCTCCACTTGCTTCTGCTTGTTTTGTTTTTATTGACACATTGAAATCATACATCTTAATGAGGTACAAGCTGGTAGAGGCATAAAAAAATCACTAATTTTAGAGGTTATGCAGTTAAATAATATATTAGTAGTCTTCCACTAAGTTTGAGAAAGATGAAACCTGAGGGAAGCTACCTAATGAGTTAAAACAGTTCTTCTGTGAAAAGGTGCTTATCACTAGCTTATCATTGAAAATGGCCTTTCCTTTATCTTCCCCTATTAACTGGGGCACCCCTGCCTTTCAATTATCCTCCTCTTTCCTCTGATGAAAGATGCCTTTTGTATCCTAATGATCAATTGTAGAGTTAGCTATTCCTGGGAAAAGGAGCTAAGATGACGAGTCATAAGACTTTTTTAAAAAAATACTTTTATTGGTGAATTATAGTCAGTAACTTTTCTAAAGATTTACAGAATGCAAAACCTCCAAAGACCTACAGATAACAGCAGCCCATGATTAGAAAAGCAGGCCACCCCATATTTATAACTATTCCAGTGTCTACCAGTCTGATATGGCTCTTCCAAAGGCATATGAAAGCTTTGTACCTGTAAGCCCCAAGAAAGATGCTTGCCTTGTCCAAGATTTTCAGACAAACAAATACCTATCTCTGATACTGACTTTAAAGCTATGGATTTGCCAAACACAGTGTACACAGAATATAGATAAAATAAATAATTTATCTGTGGTTGGCAGTTTTAAAGAGTTGAAATTACAAAATGAAATAAGCTTCACACTTATTGCTACATATCCTGTGGAATCCATCCATCCACCCCCACACCCACCCCTAACCTACCCACCATGTGAAAATAGCCATTGGTCACACGTGCCATGTAACAGGTAATTGTGAACTCGTTCATTAGTACTTAATATAGAAAAGAAGCTGTAAAATAACATGTAAAGCTCAATTCCATTGCCTCTGAAAACTACTACTGTCAGAAGTACTATCCAGCTTTCACATTTCACTCCTGGCTTTGTTGTTTAATTGGAAGAAAATAAGATTGATGATAGAGTCGGTCATATTTGTAAAACTGTCTACAATTTAGAAGCAATCAAATTTGATTTACAAATGGACCAACTCTTCTGCAAAAAATTGAAATGAGTTTTTTCCAATAAATAATATTTTTCGTACTGTAGGTTAAACCCAGGGGCATTCTTCCTCCAAAGCATACCTCCAGCCCTTTTTATTTTGAAACAGTCTTCCTAAGTTGCTGACAGTCTTGCTAAGTTGTTGAGGTTGTCTTCAACCCTGTGATCCCCTTTATCTTGCACACAAAGAAAACAAAGGATTTTTAATGGGGATGATGTGAAGTACTCTGAGATCAGTCTTATGTTTTGTAGAGCTCTCTCTGCCTACTACATGGAAAATGGCCCAAAGACAAGGTAGCATAAAAGCAATAAATACATAGTCTGGGTGCAGAACACTAGCAGTTGGGTTAGGATATGGGCATTAGAAATTAAAGAAATGGGTGGATGTGAGAAATTGAGAGCAAAACCAGCAAGATCAGCTCTGTGAAACACAGTGCTGCATATGAACAAAGGAGAAATATTCTATAATATTACCATCCAGGGAGAGATTATTTTATAATAAAACAGAAATATAAGGAACAATGCCTCTGGATTATGAAATTGACTCAGTTTATCAATTAATTTTTACTACTTGGAAAAAATTCATAATGGTCAGTAACTTAAACTCCCTGACACCTCAGTTACAGATGGAAAGTTTCATTACTGTGTTCACATAAATGACATTTGTGAAACTTGCAAATCTTAAGTGGGAATTTTAAATAAATGAATGATAACCAATATCAATTTCATTAAAGAATTAAGGTTGAGTTTTCTCCTTTCATACATTTTATGTCATCTTTTTAGAAAAGATGAAAACAAAAATATTACTCTGTACAGACAATATAGAGTACTTCAAAATGTCAAAGACTACCTTCTGAGTTAGCTTAAGTCCTCTTTCTTCTACATTGCAATTTGGATAATAGTATGAGACTTTTTTTCTTGAATCTTGAAAGTTCAAACATGAGTTTCAACAATCTTTGAAGTACAGACTTATGGCATCAGAGTTTAACTTATGAAATATACAATGATAAAGCACAACTGGGATCACGTCAAAATCCTATATATTGGTTGTAAAGAAATCCTAATAATTCTACATCTGTCTTTTGAAGTACAACTGCATGTGTGTGTTGTGGGGTGGATATTGGGGATTAAACCCTAGGGATTCTACTCCTGAGCTATAACCCCAGTGCAATATTAAAAAAAAAATAGGGTTTCACTAAGTTGCCAAAGCTGGCCAGAAACCTGTCTCAATCTCCCAAGTTCTGGGATTACAGGTGTGTACCACCGCATCCTGGCTGAGACAGCTAAAATGATAATATAAATGTACACATACTTGTTCGTTCTCTCTCTCTCTCTCTCTCTCTCTCTCTCTCTCTCTCTCTCTCTCTCTCTCTCTCTCTCATTTCCAAGCCCTCAGGGCATCCACCAGCTAACCTATTCCCACCTAAACTCTAGGCTATCAAATAAAACCTTTCCTGCTCCTAGGCAAGAGATCCAGGATAGGCCAAACAGATGGTCTGCCCAGGGAATTTGGCTCTTGACAGTTCCAAGACACAGGAACACTCAGGCAGGGCTGGCACTGCATCACTTCTATGGTGCATCCTGAGAAGACTGTCATTTCTGCAGCCAGGATGCCCAAAGTCGCCCTAACTGCAATTATTTTTGAAGCCCGTTACTGTCCCACTTTCCCTTTGGATTCTTGTGATTTGTGCCCCATGGCTTTCCAATCCACTACTTTATACAAGTAGAAGGTGACTCACACAGTTAGACATGAAACTAAATGGCCCCAAGTCAAGCAGGTAACAAATAGCTCCACTGGGATCCATGACCCTGTTGGTCTGAACCCACATACAAGGCTTTAATATATTCAGTGTCCTGTTTCCTGCTGTATCTAATATGGAATTTGTATAAAGTTCAGTAAGGTTTGTTTATGGTCTTGGTGTGCCCTTTAAAACTTACAACGGAATATAAAGTCCACCTGCTACCTTGTATTTGCAAGTGACAGGTGACCTAGAAGGCACGTCCCCCTCAGTGCTCTAAGAAGAGTCACATTTTCACATTACCTTCAGATGACTTTTCTGTGCCCACTCTACTAACCCAGAAAGATCTTCCACCCACTGTTGCCAGTCACTTGTTTTATTTTTCTGAGAAAATTGCCCAACAAGTTTCCTTAACATCATGAATATCATTTTCCTAAGTAATGAAAAAGATTTCTTCATTCCCTAGTGCCTGGATAAGAGGTCTCGCTAACAAGTCAACCCTTACCAATGTTACCATTTACATAAAGTCCAGTGAACAAGAGAAACGCCAATAGCTTTCAGCTACTGTTAGGTAAAGCTGACTACAAAGAATGTCCATTCCAGAGTCAGGAGTATTCTTCCTTTGCAATAAATAAAATGACAGCTTCAGTAGCAAAATAAGGAAATCACAAAACCAAGGTAAAAAATTGAAAATGAGCTGGGTGCATGCCTGTAATCCCAGTACTTGGGAGGCTGAGAAAGGAGGACTGTGGTCTTGAGGCCAGCCTCAGCAACATAGTGAGACTCTCAGCAGTGAGACTCATTCAAAATAAAAATAAAATAGGGCTGGGGATGTAGATCAAAGGTAAAACAGTCATGGGCTCAATCCTCATAAAAGAAAAAAAAATGGAAAACAGGGAGAACTGAGGGTAGAAAAGGATATCAAACGTCTGAGTGTAGAAGTACTGAGGGCACCAGTGAAGGCCAAGTACAGCAAAGCCGGACTTGATGGGCAATGTCTGCAATTCATAACTCACCTGAAATTCAAAGCCGATTTCACATTTCTGTATGCCTTCCACAAGGCCATTAGGTCAGTTTCTACCAGAGTTTAGTTAAAACAGCCATGGTTCATTTTTGCTGCTTTTTTTCTTCCATCAAGAAGCTGCTTTTTCGGCAGTTTTGGTTCGAGTTTTATAGCCTCTGAGATGAGGTATTTCTCTCAGTCGCCATCTTGGGCTCCTCCCCTCTTTTAACATATTTTTATTTCTTGAATTTGAATGAAACATCTGCTCAATATAATGGTATATCTTGGCCTTTTATCTTTCATTTTCTGTAGTTAGCCAAATACCTCTCCTTCTACAATGCTCAAGTACCAAGAAACTGGATTGGGAAGAATTTTATTAGATAACTAATCCTAGTACTTAGGAGGCTGAGACAAGAAGATTGCAGGTTCGAGGCCAGCCTTAGCAACTTAGTCTCTCTGCATTAGTGAGACCCTGTTTCAAATGTAAAATATAAAATTGGACTGGGGGTATAGCTCCAAGGTAGAATGCTCCTGAGCTCTATCCCAAGTAGCATGCACTTGTGCATATGCGTGCACACACACACACAGGCGCACACACACACACACACACACACACACACACACACACACACACACACCCATACATTCAAGAACAGGCTTCCAAAGCAGGGAGACCTGGGGGCTCTGGGCAATCGTGTTGCTTCTCTAAACCTGCTTCTTTTCTTGCAATATGGACATGAATGCCTATTCTGTATGATTAAGAACTCGAAGTATTAAATTTAAGGTTTTAGTACAATGTCTGACACTAACTACCTGGTAATAATAAGGACTAAACTGCCATTATTAAACGCCCATTGAGTGCATTCCTGCACTACGTACTGTACTAAATGACAAAATCTGAGGTCTTATGTCTAACATGAAAGACAAACCCAAAAGCAATTCCAAAGTGGAATGAAAGGGGTTCTGATTCTGATGAAGGAACTAAATGTTGTTATGAGTAGCTATTATTAAAAATTTTAAACTCATGAACAACACAGAGGTTAAATAATCTGAACTCCATAATGAAAAAGTCTGGTTTCAGCTTCGCATCTGCCAATTACCATTGGTGTAACCTTTCACAAGAGTTTCCATTGGTGAAATGAGAAAGATAATACAGTCATAAGTCTCTTAAAGTGTTTTACTAGGATTAATAGAGAAAACACACAAAGTACTTGGTATTGTGCTGGACATACAGTAATCCTTCAATAAATGTTAACTACAATTCCTACCACTTTCAAAATTCCACCAGTACTGAGCTGTTCACATTCAGAAAAGGCTGCCATCTTCCACAATGTCTCAGTCCACAAATATTTTGTGTGCAGAAAATTCTAAAGTGCCACTAAAGAGACTTCCAACTAAGACCACTTAATTTGATCAAAAGTTTAGAATTTTTGAGCCATGGTGACACATGCTTATAATCCTAGCATTTGGGAGGCTGAGACAGGAGGATTGCAGGTTTGAGGTTAGCCTCAGAAATTTGGAGAAGCCTTCAGCAATTTAGCAATACTCTATTTCAAAATAAAATAGGGCTGGGAGTGTATCTCAGAGGTAGAATGCCCCTGGGTTCCATCCCCAGTACAAAAAAAAATAGTTTAGAATTTTGTTGTTATAATTCCAAAATTATTTTCAATTCACTATACGATTATAGGATAAATATTAGAAAAGAAAAATATTAATATATGAAATAGAAGGATTTAATGGAAGTATCAGTATCAATCCATGATTTAAATTATATGTACATATCCATATATATTTTCCCATCTTTTCTACAAAAAGTGACTAGGAACAATGTTACCTGGGTAGCGATGAGCCAGGGTTCTTTAGAAATAGCTAATCCTAGCTCTGGTGCAAAGTAGAAAATGAACTTGGAGCATGGAAACAAGGAAGTGCTCAAAGCCTGATAGGGACAAGGCAAGGGGCATATGTTTGCTCGCACATGTGGAAGCTAGAGAGAAAATAGGAAAGAAAAGAGACTTCAAATAATAAGAATTGAGATCAGTAGGATAGTAGAAGGGGGGTTGAAGAAAGGAGGAGACTTGAGGAAGGAAACAGACCAAATAATATTTTATCCATATTTGAAGGTGTCTCTATCAGACTTACTAGCATGTATGGGGAAGAAAAAGGAGGGTAGTGATATGGGGTATATCACTTTGAATCTCTTCATGTATAATTATATGCACTAATAAAAATCATAAAAAAGGAAAAAAGGACATATACTCGTCACATGTTAACAAATTGGGTAAATTAAATGAAAATGATATAATAGCAAGAGAGAATACCCCAAATTAAAAAGTCATCTGAATCAACTAGATGAGAGAAAGAGAGAAAGAGACAAAAAGAGCTGAAAGTGAGTGGGTGGGTAAACTTCTTCCTTATAGAAGGATCGCAGGTAATAAATGTGAAAAGAATGATTGAATTGGAAAGCCAAGATCTTATAAACCCCATATTATAAATGGCTCGGGCAAGTATCAATAAATGCTGAAAAAACTATTGGGGGAAATAGTACTGGGAAATGAGACAGTCACTTGAGAATTTAGGTTAACACAGGCCAAGGAAAAGATGAACTGTCCTAGACTCATGGTAACAAGTAGTATCCAGAACAAGATTGAAAGTTCACAATGACACTTTCTCTAGTGTGATGCAAGCCCTTCATGAAAGCCCTTTGTTGCTAAAAGTTAACCAATCAGAAACAGATTCGCCTATCTTCACATGCCAGTCAATCAATCTAATGTCCCTTTCACTTGAGGAAACATGCTTCTATACATCATGCCAATCTGTCAATTTCTGAAAACCTAACTACATATTCTGTTTGATCTACCCAAAGAATCTTTACCCGACCAGTACAGTTCTCCTTATAATAAATTTAGCTTTTTCTTTTTATTTCTAATAATAAATGGTGGACTGCAATATTACCCTGCTATATCTTAATTCAAAAATCCCAAAATATGTCTTTTACAATGGGGCAAACTGGCAGTCATCATTCAGCCACACAGTCAAGCTGAGCATTGCCAGTAGTTATTCTAATAGTCTGAAATGATGTGCTCTGATGCGATGCAGTGGTCGATAGACAGACACCTACTTGCTGTCCTTGCCAAAAACATTTGACCTAAACTGAATCATGAGAAAAAAAAACTGAATTGATTAAGAAAGTAGAGTATGGCATGGGGCAGCTGGCCTGGAATTGTCAAATGATTTCATGTCATGAATAGCCAAGGGAAGTAGGGGACTGTTCTACATTAAAATATTAAATACCCAAAGAATTTTTGAACCTCAACTGGTCTTCTGTCATGGAGGAAAGAAGCCAATTAAGAAAATTTGAAGCCAGGCCTGGTGACACATGCCTGTAATCCCAGTACTTGAGAGTCTGAGACAAGAGGACCATAGGTTCAAGGCCAGCCCCAGCGATTTAGCAAGGCCCTTAGCAACTTAGTGGGACCTTGTTTCAAAATAAAAAATAAAACAGGGGTGGGAGTGTAGCTCAGAGTTAGAACGCCCCTGGGTTCAACACCTAGTACCACAAAAAAGGAAGGAGGAAGGAAGGAAGGAAGGAAGCTGAGCATGAAAAACATAGTTATGTCATTAAATTGATGTGGACTTCCTTAGATGCAGTAAGTGGGGGAGAGTTTGTGGAAGGTCCCCTAATTCTAAGGAGATGCAGGCTGAGTTACTCACCTGCATAACGTCATGTTTGTAGCTGAATACCACTGGATGGTTTGGCAAAAGGCAAGTGTCTGTATGTCCACCTACAGAGAAACATGGCATGTGGGTGTCAAGATGACAAAGATAATGACTCTTGGTGAGAGAAAAAACTAGTTGTTTTTTTGTTTGTTTGTTTTTTTAACCTTTCTGTTAGTATCATATCTGTGAGTTTGAAATACTTTTATTCTTATGTATTTTTATTTTGAAAATTATGCTCAGGAACTACATTTGAAATTTCCCAGATGTTTTCCCTTTGCCCCAGTTTCTCACATATAATCAAAATAAATCTGTTACACTCTCAAGTATTTTTGTAAGTCAGCTCCTATCTTTATTGGGAGAAGGAGCAGTGCCAATAAGCAATCAGAGAACAAAGTTCAAAATATTTAATTCTCAAAAAGGTTTTCCTAGCCGGGCGTGGTGGCGCACGCTTGTAATCCCAGCATTCGGGAGGCTGAGACCAGAGGATCCGGGTTCGCGGCCAGCTTCAGCTACCTAGTGAGGCACTCCGCAACTTAGTGAAACTTGGTTTCAAAATAAAGAATAAAAAAATAGGGCTGGGGGTATAGCTCGGAGGTAGAATGCCCCTGAGTTCAATCTCCAGTACCGCAAAAAAAAAAAAAAAAAAGGTTTTCCTCATATATAGCTATACTTATGTAGATACACACACATATATATGCATAGCTATATATACATATATATTTTAAGATAAATGTTTTTTGGTTAAGAATAGCCAAGGTAGAGCACGCTTGTAATCCCAGCATTTGGGAGGCTGAGACCGGAGGATCCGGGTTCGTGGCCAGCCTCAGCTACTTAGTGAGGCACTCCGTAACTTAGTGAGACTCGGTTTCAAAATAAAGAATAAAAAATAGGGCTGGGGGTATAGCACAGAGGTAGAATGCCCCTGAGTCCAATCCCCAGTACTGCAAAAAAAATAATAATAAATAAAATAAAATAAAATAATAGCCAAGGTAGGATTCCCTTCAGACTTTAAAATCCTCCCATCTTTACCACAAGTTATTTTATCTCCAATGTCAGTAAGACAACGCGATGTCTGTGAGAGGGAAAGACGTTTTCCAGACATATCAAGAGACATGAAATTCACACCAAAGTACTCAGACAGACAAGTAGAGGTGCTCAGAGCACCTCTGGGCACTGAGGACTCTCCCTCTGCCACCTGCACTGGCACAGTCTGGCGCATCACTCTAAGGAGTCCCTGATGGAGCTCTTCACCTACCAGAAGAGCTCCTGAGCAGAGGCAGCCCAGCTGGATCAAATGCAGCTGATTACCAAGTCCCCGGGGGACAGCAAATTGCTGCAGACAGGGGAAGCAATGCAGACAAGAGCACGGGGGCTCTGAGATGACAGGGCGGCACTGAGCGTGCCCGAGGGAAGTCAGGGCACAGGGCCCACTGCAGACATCAGCCATCAAGCTGAAGCTTCGAAGAAAATCCAGTGAGGGCCCTGGTGTGGAGGCGATGTGGGCCACACCTGGCAGGAAGCTAGCGGCAGAGCCACACGTGAAGACAGGAGACCCTGTCCCTGTCCCTGGCACAGAAGCCACACATGATGAGGAGAGGAGGAGCGGGGGAGAAATCTCTCTATTTACGTGATGTGAACTGCAAACGGTTGGGGGAAGTTCTGCAAGGGAGGAGGGACGACCACATTAATGTCAGTATTTATGGATTTAGTATAAGAGAAATGCATGGATGGCAACCACACCGCAGAGAGAGCCAACCACACTGTAAAGACAAAGGCCATTTTCACAGATTCGGCCCTCCAAAGAAAAACAAACTAGAAAGGGGGGCTTGGGCTTTCGTCAGTTAATAAATAAAATGTTGATGAAGAGGAAGAGAAAAACTTCAACCCATGAAAGACAAAATTACATCGGACACTTCTATAACTCTCAACTGGACAGAACCTTAACGGAAACAAGAGAGCTAATATTTGAAACTTAAGTGCACCAGGGGCAGTTTACACATTTTGCATATATCAACTCAGGAGTAATAGCAACCCTGTGAGGTGGACTTTCTTACTGCCCCCCATTTTTTGTTTTTTGTTTTGTTTTTTGTAAAACTGGGGATTGAACCCAGGGGATTTTACTTCCAAGCTAAACCCCCCGGTCTTTTTTATTTTTCATTTTGAGATAGGGTCTCACTAAATTGCTGAGAGTCTCTCTATATTACTGAGGCTGTCCTCAAGCCTGTGATCCTCCTGTGTCGGCCTTCCAAGTACTGGGGTTACAGGTGCGAGCCACCACACCTTTCTTCACCACCACCCCCCTCTTTTAAGCATAAGGAAAGCCAGCTAAAGGAAACCTGAGTTACATAATTCCCTGGGACATGCTCATAGCAATGAGTTGAGCAAGGATTTAAATCCAGACACTGGCCTGCTAGGCTTATACTCCTCAACCCATAGATACTGCTTCTCAGTGTTCAAAATCATTACCTTTGTCCTTAGGAAGGAAGCCTTACTGTGTGTGTGTGTGTGTGTGTGTGTGTGTGTGTGTGTGTGTGTGTGTGTAAAAGTGAAAAGTAAAGCATAAACAGTGGGGAAAGAGGGAGAAGAAAAGAGATGAAGGATCAAAAATTATTGATGATACCAAAGAGATTGTACGTAACTATAGCTACTGATGTTTAATTAGACATGAGAACTCAGAATAAATATTTACTTAACATAATAAACCTGCAACATGCTAATGTAAACAATGTTTTATAATAATCACATTTTCGAAGAAAAAGTGAAGAGTGACATTGTTAAATAGTTTTGTAAATCTCTAATGAATGGCTTGATAGAAGACAACAGTATTCTCATTTCTACTTTTGAATCTGTCATGCTGTGTCTTGTGGCCAAGAACAGGAAGAAAAAGCTAGTCTCATATAGACATGTAGCTGGAAAAGAAGAGTTCACAGATCCCCCAAAGGATCTTAGGGACCTCCGGGGCTCCATGGCCTCTGGTTTAAAGCATGGACTCTACAGTAAAACCACTTAGCCATGGACTGTCTCTGCTACTTAGTAGCTCTTCATCTGGATTAATTAAACTAAAATGATCTCATTCCCTCATCTATAAATGGAGATGCCAATGGTACCTACCTTATAGGGTTGCTTGTTAGAATTAGTATTTGCCAGTGCTTAGAAAATTCTTACTGTATAAATGTTATATGAGTATTGTTAAAGAAATAGAGAGAACAATTACTTGACTTTGCAGGCAGAACTTTTGTCACAGGGTGGCATCTGAATATTATATCCTCAAGGCTGGGAAGAAGACAAGGATGACTTGAGTGGTAGGGAACCATTGCATTCATGTTAGAATAGCACAGTTATAACAGGGGCTTCAATAAATTTAAAATTCTACTGAGATATATACTTCAATTGCCTTTTATTTAAGAAAAATAAGAAAAAAAAACTTACTGGAATCCTGCCCAACAAAGGATGAGTAGCAATATCACACCCTCAAAAATCTTTCATGTTCAAAGTTGTATCAAACAGGGGAATTCTTTAATGAAATTTCTGTTCAGTTTTGGCTATAAAACATGTCAGGAACTTGTTAAGATCCGTAATTCAAAAGAATTTTTTAATGACAAAAAGTGGGTGAATAGTTAGGAAGATTCAAGAATCAATTCTACTTCAAGGTTAGGTTAAATATATTTTTACTAGGGCAAATCTTTATTAATTACATTTCACATTGATGCAGGTCATTGAGGAGGTGGTCTGAGAATTGATCATAGAATATAAAATTTGTTCAAAATATATTCCTACTCAGCCTCAGCTACCTAGTGAGGCACTCCGCAACTTAGTGAGACTCGGTTTCAAAAATAAAGAATAAAAAATAGGGTTGGGGGTATAGCTCGGAGGTAGAATGCCCCTGAGTTCAATCCCCAGTACCGCAAAAAAATATATATATATATATATATATATTCCTACTTATATTTACTTCCATATGTGATGCCATTTTAATTAGGACTAAATGTATAATTCTTCCATCCAATCTCATTGTAGCTGTCACATATTCTCCGACAACTCTTTTCCCAGTCTTATCAAGTATCAGGTTGTTTGTTTGTTTAGAGAGCAACAGAATCATAGGAAGTGGGCTCTCTCCACTGTCTCTCTCTTCAGGACCTCTTCAGGACCACAGAAAGGTGATGTTCTGATGTTGCTGTGCTTTTTGTTTTCTTTTTCTTTTTTTTGCGGTACTGGGGATTGAACTCAGGGGCATTCTACCTCCAAGCTATACCCCCAGCCCTATTTTTTTATTCTTTATTTTGAAACCGAGTCTCACTAAGTTGCAGAGGGCCTCACTAGGTAGCTGAGGCTGGCTGCAAACCCAGATCCTCCAGTCTCAGCCTCCCGAATGCTGGGATTACAAGCGTGTGTCAACACGCCTGGCTGGCTTTTGTTTTCTTTTTCAGTGGTCAAAGGATTTCCACCCTCAGAATTTGGCCAAAGGAATTAGCATGTAGGGTTTAACATTTTCAAGAAATTATGATATTGTAGAATGTATTTTATATACTAAGTATATTAAGTAGTCCCTAGTATATGAAATAATATGGTAAAACACACTAAATAGAATATCAGAAGATGTCTTAAAATCTTGTCATATTCTCCAAGACTTAACTTTCAATATTATTATTATGCAGTTAGTATGTAAACCTGGCAGATGATCACATAAAGACCAACTTAGGAGTTCAACAATGAAGAAGTTTATACATATCACTACTTTCAGAATGTGAAAGCATGGCCAACCTTCTAAAACCCTAATGTCCAGCTCATCAATACAGCCCTGGTCTCTTCGCTTATAAACTTGGAAACAGCATTGTCTACCTTCTTCAAAGGGTTGCTAAGAGAAAAAAGCACATTTTTTTTTTTTTTTTTTTTTTTTTGCAGTACTGGGGATTGAACTCGGGGGCGTTCTACCTCCGAGCTATACCCCCAGCCCTATTTTTAATTCTTTATTTTGAAACCGAGTCTCACTAAGTTGCAGAGTGCCTCACTAGGTAGCTGAGGCTGGCCGCCAACCCGGATCCTCCGGTCTCAGCCTCCTGAATGCTGGGATTACAAGCGTGCACCACCACACCCAGCTAATAAAGCAAATTTTTAAAGCATGCCTATGAAGTGCTAGGAACTTGATAGTAATAAACCAGTAGAAGAAGAAAAGGAAGGGAGAAAGGCAGGAAGGAATAAAGGCAGGCAGGCAGAAAGCAAGCAAGCAAGCTCATTAAAAAAAAATGTACATAAATATACCGCCAATAGAAAAAAACTTATAGCATAGAAGAACTGGAAAAACTCACACATGACAAAGTGGATGAATTTAACTACAATGAAATTTCTACATGTCAATGCATCATAAGCAAAATAAAGAGGCTTGGATCAAAATAGGAACAATTTTTCCACCAAATATCATAAGTAGCAGGCTAATTTCTTAAAGATCCTTAACAAATTGAGTTAAAAAAAGAAAGGATAGCAAAAGCACCAAGGGACCTTACCAGGTAACTTACCAATAAATAACTCATAAATACATTAAGAACGTCACTCCACTGGCAATTAAATAATACAAATAGAAACAATGAGATATGTAATAGCTAACACTCAACAAAGGTTAGGATGAACTCCAAAAATCTACTTCTTAAAGCTTAAGAGGCTATAGTGGGATGAGCACCTCATGCATTCCTGGTATAAAACAAATTTAGGAATATTTGTCCATTTAAATCATACACAACATTTTAGCAACCAAGTGATTCTAGGTTAAGAAATATATCAAAAGGTGATCACACTGGTCCATGTCTATAATCCCAGGACTTGGGAAGCTGAGACAGAAGAATCACAAGTATGAGGCCAGCCTCAGCAACTTAGCAAGGCCCACAGCAATTTAGTGAGACCCTGTTTCAAAATAAAAATAAAAATAAATAAAAATAAAAATAGGAGCCGGGCGTGGTGGCGCACGCTTGTAATCCCAGCATTCGGGAGGCTGAGACCGGAGGATCCAGGTTCGCGGCCAGCCTCAGCTACCTAGTGAGGCGCTCTGCAACTTAGTGAGACCCGGTTTCAAAATAAAAAATAAAAAATAGGGCTGGGGGTATAGCTCGGAGGTAGAATGCCTCTGAGTTCAATCCCCAGTACCGCAAAAAATAAAAATAAAAAATAAAAATAGGGCTGGGGGTATAGCTTAGAGGTAGAATTCCCTGGGTTAAATCTCCAATACCAAAAAACAAATAACAAATTATTTTAAAAATTAAAAGAAAGAAAGAAAGAAAAATGTATCAGCAATATGACAAAAGATCCTATGGCTAAATATTTATTCCATGCAGG
>PVLC010017007.1:8990-24710 GCA_004027655.1 Graphiurus murinus
GGTACTGGGGATTGAACTCAGGGGCATTCTACCTCTGAGCTACACCCCCAGCCCTATTTTTTATTCTTTATTTTGAAACCGAGTCTCTCTAAGTTGCGGAATGCCTCACTAGGTAGCTGAGGCTGGCCGCGAACCCGGATCCTCCGGTCTCAGCCTCCCGAATGCTGGGATTACAAGCGTGCGCCACCACGCCCGGCTCGATTTTATTTCTTATTTGGAAACTGTCTCGCTAGATTGATGAGTCTTGATACTTGCTGAAGCTGTCCTTGAACCTGTGATCTTCCTGTCTCAGCCTCCTATTTCAGGGATTAAAACCGTGTGCCACCATGCCCAGCTGCTTAATTTTTTAATGGTAGCATAATGTGTCATTGCATTTATAAGTCAAATATTTTAATCTCTCTGTCTCTGTTGTATAGTTATTTTTAAGTCTTTGATATTTTAAGCAGAAAAATGGAAAATAATGCATCAAAAGAACATTTGCTGAAAATGTAATAAAAAATTGGCAATGCTTTAAATGCTTAAATCTTGCAGTAAACTCAGAAATTGATAAACTTTTATAATTGAGATTATTTACTTCTTGAGAAACATGTTCATGGTGTATTTTGTGAAAAAGGAAATTATGGTACACTGTATATTGTTTTCCATTCTTTTTTTTTTTTTTTTGTGGTGCTGGAAATTGAACCCAGGGTATTCTACCTCTGAGCTACACGCCCCCCACACACCAGCCCTACTTTATTTTTCTTCATTTTGAAACAAGGTCTCACTAAGTTGCAGAGGGCCTCACTTTGTATACGTTTCTTTGTTTTGCTATTAAATATTCTTTTTTTTTTTTTTTTTTGCAGTACTGGGGGTGGAACCCAGGGACATTCTACCTCTGAGCTGCACCCCCAGTCCTATTTTTTATTCTTTATTTTGAAATAGGGTCTCACTAAGTTGCAGAGGGCCTCACTAAGTAGCTGAGGCTGGCCGCGAACTCGGATCCTCCGGTCTCAGCCTCCCAAGTCCTAGGATTACAACTATGTGCCACCATGCCTGGCTTGCTATTAAATATTGTAAAGAGTGTCTTTTGATTCCAGGTTTCTTCTATGGTGATAAACGATGCAGAGGCGCACAAGAGTAAGCTGCAGTACTTTATGGAGCAATTCTACAGAATCATCAAAAACACAGATTCGGGCAACAAGGAGTTAACCATTGCTATTCGTGGATATGGACTGTTTGCGGGAGTATGCCTCATTATATTATCTTTGTTGTTTCACTTGAATGTTTAAAGGAGTATAGTTTAGTACATTTTTAATAGCATCTCATACTTGTGACAATCTGTCATTTGTTTTATTGACTGATAACTCTTTTTAGTGTTCATTCTGTATTAAAAGTCTTTATAAGCCAGGCATGGTGGCGCACGCTTGTAATCCCAGCATTTGGGAGGCTGAGACCGTATGATCCGGGTTCGAGGCCAGCCTTAGCTACCAGTGAGGCACTCCTCAACTTAGTGAGACCTGGTTTCAAAATAAAGAATAAAAAATAGGGCTGGGGATGTAGCTCGGAGGTAGAATCCCTCTGAGTTCAAACCGCAGTACTGAAAAAAAAAAAAAAGCCTTTATACGTGTCTCCTCCTCATATTCTTGTACAGCTGGGTATTCTGTTTTATGCATGAGGAAGCTGAGACCCAGAGAGATTAGGTCACTTGTCAAAGGATGTACAGAACTGATAGGAATGAGATATCAATCTCAGTCTGAAGAGTAGAATCGCCATGTTACACTATGCTATGCTACGCCTTAATTATATCTTTGTAGTTGTTTCAAGGTCTTAGAGAAGTTCCTATGAGAGAAGGAGATACAGTTAAAAATATTATGGATAACCCTAGTTATTTCTCTTAGTGGGTCTCTGACTTCCTGCCTTTCTTCATTCAACTATATTCATCACTGTCTGCTCTTTTAATTCTTCATCTCCATTTATTTGTCATCCACTCTAAATATAATTTGGGCAAAAGGAACAATATATGAGACAGCTCAGAGGTAAGAGATGGCGTGGAATTTTCCACTTTTTGTTCCATAGTCTCTCCAATCTCTGGCTTGTCCACTGTGGCTAGAGGTGTGCTGAGAACATGATGGACAAGGAAGAAGGGGAGGGCTTCATAAAGATGAGCCAGTCGGACCCTTGCAGGATCTGGACTCAGCTTGGAGTCTAGGGGAGCCTTTGAGAAGCGGGAAGTCAGGTAGTCACGTTATGGGATCTGTGAGTTGACATGGATGGCTCTGGTCACGGTGCGGAGTGTGGGATAGTATATATTCCAACCATGAGATTAACTCAGTTTTATGTAGCCGGTGACTACAGAAAACCCACCATCTAAACAGTACCTAGAACACAGTGAATCGAAAAATGTCCTGTGTTTGAATAAGTAGGATGTGACTACAGACTATTATAAAAAAGTATCTTTTTTTTTTTTTTTTTTTTTTTTGGCGGTACTGGGGATTGAACTCAGCGGCATTCTACCTCCGAGCTATATCCCTAGCCCTATTTTTTATTCTTTATTTTGAAACCGAGTCTCACTAAGTTGCGGAGTGCCTCACTAGGTAGCTGAGGCTGTCCGCGAACCCGGATCCTCCTGTCTCAGCCTCCCGAATGCTGGGATTACAAGCGTGCGCCACCACGCCCGGCATAAAAAAGTATCTTTATGAGCCGGGCGTGGTGGCGCACGCTTGTAATCCCCGCATTTGGGAGGCTGAGACCGGAGGATCCGGGTTCTCGGCCAGCCTCAGCTACCTAGTGAGGCACTCCGCAACTTTGTGAGACCCTGTTTCAAAAATAAAGAATAAAAAAATAGGGCTAGGGTATAGCTCGGAGGTAGAATGCCCCTGAGTTCAATCCCCAGTACCGCAAAATAAATAAATAAATAAATAAATAAATAAATAAATAAATAAATATAAAAGTATACTTATATACAAGAAAATAAGAAGCAAGTAAGTTATCAGTTTATAATCATGTGGCTTCATGTGACACCTGAAGTATGTTTGCTTTGACATTGAGAAGCTTGATAAAGCCTCTGTTTCCTCTTTCCTAAAGCCTTGCAAGGTTCTAAATGCAAAGGAGGTTGACTTCATGTATGTGGAGCTCATTCAGCGCTGTAAGCAGATGTTCCTCACCCAGGCGGACACTGTGGATGACCACGTGTACCAGATGCCGAGTTTCCTCCAGTCCATAGCAAGTGTCATACTTTACCTGGACACAGTAAGTGAAATACACTGAGCACAGTTTAAAGGATATAGTCTCATTTCTTTAGGTAGGTTGACGGAGTCATATGATGAATTCAGTGAAGGCACCATTGTAGTCAACATGACTTTTTTTGTTTTTTTGTGGTATTGGAGATTGAACCCAGAGGCATTCTACCTCCAAGTTATACCTCTAGCCCTATTTTTTATTCTTTATTTTGAAACAGGGTCTCACTAAGTTGTAGAGGATCTCACTAAGTAGCCGAGGCTGGCCACAAACCTGTGATCCTCCTGTCTCAGCCTCCCAAGTACTGGGATTACAAGCGTGCACCACCATGCCTGGCTTCAACATGACATTTTTAATTAGTATTTTTTGTACATGGAATTATATTATCATTATAAAACTTTTTTTTTTTCATCCAAGGCAGAAAAAAGTATTTGTTCCTCTTTACCGCTTTCTAAAAGCTGAAGAATTACTACTTGGGGTAGAATTGCCCCTTACCTGTCCTTCAGATCATTGCCTGATCTCTCCTAGGCTTGGCAAATTAGATCACACGACAGCTGCTCATTTATCTACTGTGCGCCAGTGCAGTTCTCATTGCTTTGGTTATTTGCGTTAATCCCGTACTTATTCACTCCTCTAATGTTTGCTGTGTTCTCCCTTTCTGATAGGTTCCTGAGGTGTACACCCCAGTTCTGGAGCATCTCATGGTCGTACAGATAGACAGTTTCCCACAGTACAGCCCCAAAATGCAGTTGGTGTGTTGTAAAGCCATAGTGAAGGTTTTCCTTGCCTTGGCAGCAAAAGGACCAGTTCTCAGGAATTGTATGAGTACTGTGGGTAAGTGTGCTATTCATCCTTATTTTTGTGAGGCTGAATGATGAGTACTTATTATTTGAAAAAAGTAAAGATAATCTGGTAGCCAGATTCTTTTGCATCTTTAATGCTTCCTAGAGAACTCTAAAAATTTTGGTGGACCAAGATCCTTTTTGTTTTTTATCTCTAGTTTCTGAATCTTTTTTTTTGCAGTACTGGGGATTGAACTCAGGAGCATTCTACCTCTGAGTTACACCCTCAGCCCTATTTTTTATTCTTTATTTTGAAACAGGGTCTCACTAAGTTGCAGAGGGCCTCACTAGGTAGCTGAGGCTGGCCGCGAACCTGTATCCTCCGGTCTCAGCCTCCCAAATGCTGGGATTACAAGCGTGTGCCACCACGCCCGGCTTAGTTTCTGATTCTTAATAGTTCAAATTTATTTATTTATTTATTTATTTATTTATTTATTTATTTATTTATTTATTTATTTATTTATTTATTTATTTATTTTGTGGTACTGGGGATTGAACTCAGGGGCATTCTACCTCCGAGCTATACCCCCAGACCTATTTTTTATTCTTTATTTTGAAACCGAGTCTCACTAAGTTGCAGAGTGCCTCACTAGGTAGCTGAGGTTGGCCGCGAACCCGAATCCTCCGGTCTCAGCCTCCCAAATGCTGGGATTACAAGCGTGCGCCACCACGCCCGGCTAATAGTTCAAATTTAAAAACTAAAGATAAACCAGGCATGGTAGCACACCTTGTAATCTCCGTACTTGGGAGGCTGAGACAGGAGGGTCACAGGTTCAAACCCACCCTTGGCAAATTAGCAAGGCTCTCAGTAACCTAGTGAGACCCTGTTTCCAAATAAGAAATAAAATTCCGCTGGGGGTGTAGCTTGGAGGTAGAATGCCTCTGGGTTCAATCCCCAGTATTCCACCCCCACCAAAACCTGAAGATAATAACAAATTTAGCAAAGAAATTAAGATATAGTAATATTATTGTGTTTATTGAGTGTTCTGTTCTATTTCTCAGTGTTTGCTTAATTTTTTTCTTTTTTTTTAGTACATCAGGGTTTAATCAGAATATGTTCTAAACCAGTGATCCTTCAAAAGGTAAATTCTGAATCTAATATTTCAAAAATTAGTCTTTTATCCCTGGAGGTTAGAAATGTACCTGAGGTTTAATATGTAAATGTATAGAAGTAGACTTTTATTTGTTTATTTTGTAGTACTGAGGATTGAGCCCAGGGGTGTTCTACCTCCAAGCTATACCACCAGCCCAATTTTTTAATTTTTTATTTGGAAACAGGGTCTCACTAATTTGTAAAGGACCTTACTAAGTTGCTGAGGCTGGCTTCGAACCTGTGATCCCTATGTCTCAGCCTCCTAAGTATGAGGATCACAGGCATGTACCACCAAGCCTGGTTAGAAGTGGCCTTTCTTAGTTATTAGTCATGACTTTATTTTGAAAGTAATCAGACATAATACCTCTATTTTGTTAGGTGAATACATTCCTCCTGAGGTCTTAAACATAATTTTACTGTTTTATATATATTCTTTTGCAAGGAAGAACTGTTTTCTCTCTTGAAACTCTAAGATAAAATGCTACGGTGTATTATGGAGACATATCTTAGTTGCCAGAAGCTACAGGAAATAGGATGAGATGGGAGACTGAGGCGTGTGAGAAAGGATGAGGGGTGATGTGTGGGGCGTCCAGTGGATAGTGCGTCACAATGCTTGTTGGTTTTAGTCAGAAGCATCATCCTTTTTTCAGCTCTTTATTATGCTTTCATAACATAATGTCTTCCTTAGTCTCATTGTAGTCTTCTTCTGGTTGCAGTTTTAGTTTAGAGTTAGCAAGTTCTGGAGCAGGGCTGCTTTTGTGAGTGCCTCTCCCAATACTGGCATGTTGTCTTCCTGGCAGGGTACCGAGTCTGAATCTGAAGACCATCGTGCCTCAGGAGAAGTTCGAACTGGCAAATGGAAAGTTCCGACGTACAAGGACTATGTGGATCTTTTCAGATATCTCCTGAGCTGTGCCCAGATAACGGTAAAATTTGTAATTTATTTATTTATTTTTTTATGGTGCTGGCTAGGGATGGGACCCAGGCGCTTTCTACCCCTGAGCTATGCCATCAGCCCTATTTTATTCTTTTTTTTTTTTTTTTTTTTTTTTTGCGGTACTGGGGATTGAACTCGGGCATTCTACCTCCGAGCTACACCCCCAGCCCTATTTTTTATTCTTTATTTTGAAACCGGGTCTCACTAAGTTGCGGAGTGCCTCACTAGGTAGCTGAGGCTGGCCGCGAACCCGGATCCTCCAGTCTCAGCCTCCCGAATGCTGGGATTACAAGCATGTGCCACCACGCCCGGCTCTATTTTATTCTTTATTTTGAAACAGGGTCTCACTCTGTTGTAGAGAGCCTCACAAGGTTGCTGAAGCTGGGCGTGAACCTGTTATCCTCCTGCCTCAGCCTCCCAAGTACTGGGATTACAGGCATGTGCCAGCATGCCCGGCTAAAATTTATGACTTAGTTGTTTTCTTTTTTTTTTTCGGTATTGGGGATTGAACCACGGGGCATTCTACCTCCAAACTATACCCCCAGCCCTAATTTTTTTTTTTTTTTTTTTGGTGGTACTGGGGATTGAACTCAGGGGCATTCAACCTCCGAGCTATACCCCTAGCCCTATTTTTTATTCTTTATTTGAAACCGAGTCTCGCTAAGTTGCGGAGTGCCTCACTAGGTAGCTGAGGCTGGCCGTGAACCCGGATCCTCCAATCTCAGCCTCCCGAATGCTGGGATTACAAGCATGCACCACCACGCCCGGCTCCCAGCCCTATTTTTTATTTTTAATTTTGAAACCGAGTCTTACTAAGTTGCGGAGTGCCTCACTAGGTAGCTGAGGCTGGCCGAGAACCCGGATCCTCCAGTCTCAGCCTCTCAAATGCTAGGATTACAAGCGTGCGCCACCATCCCCGGCTTCCCCAGCCCTAATTTTTATTTTCTATTTTGAAACAGGGTCTCACTAAGTTTCGGAGGGCCTCAATAAGTAACTGAGACTGTCCAGCTACTGTGATCCTCCTGTGTCAGCCTCCCAAGGACTGGGATTACAAGTGTGTGCCACCATGTCCAGTTAAAATTTATGATTTAAAGTCTATAAAAGCATCCCAGTTCTTGTCTTCAGTAATAGTCTTCATAGCTATAGATTCCAGACTTCTTATTTATTTCAGAATTATATTTTAGTAATTTTCAAAAGTTTTTGTTTGTTTGTTTTTTTAGTACTGGAGATTGAACCCAAGGGTCTTCTACCTCTGAGGACATAACCACCATCCCACAATCGCTTTTTATTTTTTGTTTGAAACATGGTCTTCCTGAGTTGCTAAGGCTGGCCTCAAAATTGTGATCTGCTATTACACTGGTTCCGAAAGATTTTTTAAAAAAATATACCTCAAGTATTGAAAAATTAAAGCAGTGTAAATTAAATCTAGATAGTTAAAGTGAGACTGGAAGCTGGGTTTTGTGGTGTACCCCTATAATCCCATTTACTTGAGAGGCAGCAGAAGAATCAAAGGTTCAGGCTAGCCTGGGCAACTTACTGAGATCCTGTCTCAAAATTAAAAGGGCTGGGATGTACCTCAGTGGTAAAGTACTAGCCTAGCATGCTTGAGGCCCTCAATTCAATCCCCAGTGCCACACACACAAAAAAGAGTGAGACTAGAAAAAACATGAATTGAAAGGAACTCAAATGTAGAGCTCTTTTAAAATTAATTATTATAGCTGATTCTTTATTCTAGCTTTATGTAGCAGGATAGTATAGTTGATATTAAGTTGTTCCTTCTAGCATCCTTAGGCAACAAAAAGTATAGCAGTATTATTACCCTCTTTCTCTCTCTCTCTCTCTCTCTTTTTTTTTTTTTTTTTTTCTTTTTGGTGCTGGGGAGCAAAGCCAGGGCCTTATGAATGCTAAGTGCACACTTTACCATTGATCCCCTAGCCCTCTTATTTGCTGAAGATGAAGACAAATCCTAATATGTTTCTCAAAGACATTACTTTAGTTTCTACTTTCAGCCTACTTGGCTAGTATTTAATACATACTTTTACAAAGTATTGATGACCTAGGGCCATCAGTTTTTGTCAATAGATGATTTCTATCCTGTCAAGAATTTTATTTATTTATTTATTTATTTTTTATTTTTTTCGGGTACTGGGGATTGAACTCAGGGGCATTCTACCTCCGAGCTATACCCCCAGCCCTATTTTTTATTCTTTATTTTTGAAACCGAGTCTCACTAAGTTGCGGAGTGCCTCACTAGGTAGCTGAGGCTGGCCGAGAACCCAGATCCTCCGGTCTCAGCCTCCCGAATGCTGGGATTACAAGCGTGCGCCACCACGCCCGGCTTGTCAAGAATTTTAGATGTTGAGCCAGGTGTGGTGACCCACGCTTGTAATCCCAGTACTTGAGAGACTGAGACAGGAAGATCCGGGTCCGTGGCCAGCCTCAGCTACTTAGTGAGGCCCTCTGTAACTTAGTGAGACGCTGTTTCAAAATAAAGAATAAAAATAGGGCTGGGGGTATAGCTCGGAGGTAAACTGCCCCTGGGTTCCATCTCTAGTTTTGAAAAAAAAAAAAAATAGGGCTGAGGGTGTAGCTCGGAGGTAGAATGCCCCTGGGCTCCATCCCCAGTACCGCAAGGAGAAAAAAAAAAAAAATAGGGCTGGGGTTGGAGCTCGGAGGTAGAATACCCCTGGGTTCAATCCCCAGTACCACCAAAAAAAAAGATGTTCTTAGTTTTTTTCTTACTGAGTTAATAATAGCAGTTTTTAATAAGTTTACCTAAAACATTTTGTTTTATAGAATGTAATGTTAGATATCCTCATATTTTGAATTTAAGTCCCATGGAATATTTGACTGAGTATAGACAGAAACATTAGCCAATAATTTGAAATGGTAAAATAGTTTCACTTGTAAAGAAAAGCTGGACTCTGGGTGCAGTAGTGCATGCCTACATGCCTATAGTCCTAGAACTTGGGAGGCTAAGATGGGAGGATCTTATGTATAAGACCAACCTCAGCAACTTAGTGAGACCCTGTTTAAAAAAAAAAAAAAAACAATTACAGGAGGGGAAAAGAAAGAAATGCCAGATTATACTTTTTTTTTTTTTTTTTTTGTGGTGCTGGGGATTGAACTCAGGGGCATTCTACCTCCGAGCTACACCCCCAGCCCTATTTTTTATTCTTTATTTTGAAACCGAGTCTCACTAAGTTGCAGAGTGCCTCACTAGGTAGCTGAGGCTGGCCGCGAACCCGGATCCTCCGGTCTCAGCCTCCCGAATGCTGGGATTACAAGCGTGCGCCACCACGCCCGGCCAGATTATACTTTTAAAACCATCCTGAGGCTAGATACATATTTATCCATTATATATGTATGTTTGTGTGTGCACATGAATTTATATATGCATATATGTATATATAAAACAGTGCATATGTGTTTCATACATGTGTGTATTTACAAACACACACACCCACACACCCCCGTTAACTGTTAGAGTAAACACTTTGACAAAACTTGATCTAGATCTTCTTTTTGTGTGTGTGGTACTGGGGATTGAACTCAGGGGAATTCTACCTCCGAGCTATACTCCCAACCCTATTTTTTATTCTTTATTTTGAAACAGGGTCTCCTTAAGTTGCGGAAGGCCTCACTAGGTAGCTGAGGCTGGCCGCGAACCCGGATCCTCCCGTCTCAGCCTCCCAAATGCTAGGATTACTAGCGTGAGCCACCAAGCCCGGCTTGATCTAGATCTTCTCATTCATTACTCATTCACTACTACAGACCGCGTGCACACGTGTGTGTGTGTGTGTGTGTGTGTGTGTGTGTGTGTGTGTGTGTGTGTGTGTTTGTAGTACTGGGATTGAACCCAGGACCATTCTACCTCTAAGCTACACCCCCAGCCCTAATTTATTTTATTTTTGGTGTGGTACTAGGGATTGAACTCAGGGGCATTCTTACCCTATTTTTTTTTTTTTTTTTTGGTGGTAGTGGGGATTAAACTCAGGGACATTATTCCTCCAAGCTACACCCCCAGCCCTATTTTTTTTTTTTTTTTTTTTTAAACAGGGTCTGACTAAGTTGCAGAGGGTCTCACTAAGTAGCTGAGGCTGGACGTGAACCTGTGATCCTCCTGTTTCAGCCTCCTAAATATTGGGATTACAAGCATGCACCACCATGCCCGGCCTCCTTTTCATTTTTTATTTGGAAACAGGGTCTTGATAAGTTATGGAAGGCTTCACTAAGTTGCTGAGGCTGACCTTGAACCTGCAATCCTCCTGTCTCAGCCTCCCCAAGTACTGGGATTACAGGCATGTGCCACCATGCCTGGCTTCGCATATTATTTAACTGAAATGTTGCTGTCATAATAATTTGGGAAGATGTCTTGGGTTTTGAAGCTTGAAAACTTACAGGGAAAAGGGTACAGTTTATATATCACTGGTTCCATAGTACCTCAATATACATGTACCTGTATATATGAATATATATATATATATATATATTTCTTTTTTTTTTTTTTCAATATTGGGGATTGAACTCGGGCATTCTACCTCCGAACTATACCCCCAGTCCTATTTTTTATTCTTTATTTTGAAACAAGGTCTCACTAAGTTGCGGAGGGCCTTACTAAGTAGTTGAGGCTAGTTGCGTTCAGATCCTCCAGTCTCAGCCTCCCAAGTACTGGGATTACAAGCGTGTGCCACCAAACCCGGCTACCTGTATGTATGTGTGTGTGTGTGTGTGTGTGTGTATACACACATATATATCTTAATGAAGTACTTATTCTAATACCTTTTTTTAACAAGATTTTCAAAGTTCTTATTTTTCTTTATTTAAAGGATGTTGTTTTAGCAGATGAAACATTTCTCTTTGTGAATTCTTCCCTTCAAAGTCTGAATCATTTACTCTATGATGAATTTGTAAAATCTGTTTTGAAGATTGTGGAGAAGTTGGACCTTACACTAGAAAAACAGACTGTTGGAGAACAAGAGGTTAGAAATTTTGTCAATAATAATTTTTGTTATTTTTATTCCAAGTTACTTTTCATGTAAATATCGAAGGGCTGACAGCATATCTTTGGGTGATTGAACAACATTGATTTCTTTAGGATTATGATGTGCCATTCATGCCTTTCTTTTGGCCATAGCCTAATATATATAAAATGTTCTCAGTGGATTATTAAGAATGATTTATATGTTTAATATGTTAAAACAATTTTTTTTTGTTGTTTTTTTGCGGTACTGAGAGTTAAACCCAGGGCCATTCTGCCTCTGAGCTACACCTGCAGCCCTATTTTTTTATTCTTTATTTTGAAATAGGGTCTCACTAAGTTGTGGAGGGCCTAAGTAGCTGAGGCTGGCTTCAAACCCAGATCCTCCCGTCTCAGCTTCCCAAGTACTGGAAATAACAAGCATGTGCCACCACACCTAGCTTAAAACAATACTTTTTTTTTTTTTTTTTTGCGGCACTGGGGGTTGAACTCAGGGGTGTTCTACCTCCGAGCTATACCCCCAGCCCTATTTTTTTTTATTCTTTATTTTGAAACCGAGTCTCACTAAGTTGCGGAGGGCCTCACTAGTTAGCTGAGGCTGGCCGCGAACCCGGATCCTCCGGTCTCAGCCTCCCGAATGCTGGGATTACAAGCATGCGCCACCACGCCCGGCTTAAAACAATACTTTTGAGAAAAAATTTAACAGGCTTTTTTCTCATTCCTCTGCAGTATTAAAGTGTTAAATAAATTTCATTTTGTACAGAAGTGACTTTTTTCAGTAGGATAAGGAAGCCTCTTATTTGTTGCTAGGGAAACTCCACATTGGGGGAGAAAGTGTTAAATGCGTTCTCAAGATCGTAGAATACAGATAGTAGGCAGCAGCAGAAGAATATTCCCTCCTTTTTTCCTGTAGCGAGTTTTCGTAGCCTGGATAAGACAGCCATGGCTTGAAGCTGCAGACTCGGAGCTGCCCTGCTCTTTTCTGGAGATTCTGTAGAAACCAAACAATACAGGAATGAGGCTAGTATGAAAGCACTAGACGTTCCATGGAAAACCTGTATTGTAACACAGTTGTTGCCTCGCTGTCTTTGCTGGCTTCTCTGTCTCTGCTGTTGTCTACCCTTCTTGTGCCCGCAGGTCACCTGTCACCTCTGCCACAGCTTGTCTCCAGTCTTTCCAGTCTTTTTTTTTTTTTGTGGTACTAGGAATGGAACCCAGAGGCATTCTACCTCCACTCTATACCCCCAGCCCTGGTTTTTTTTTTTTTTTCGCGGTACTGGGTATTGAACTCAGGGGCGTTCTACCTCCGAGCTACACCCTCAGCCCTATTTTTTATTATTTATTTTGAAACCGAGTCTCACTAAGTTGCGGAGTGCCTCACTAGGTAGCTGAGGCTGGCCGCGAACCCGGATCCTCCGGTCTCAGCCTCCCGAATGCTGGGATTACAAGCGTGCGCCCCCACACCCGGCTCCCAGCTCTGTTTTTTATTCTTTATATATTGAAACAAGGTCTCACTGAGTTGCAGAGGGCCCTCATAAGTTGCTGAGGCTGGCCACAAACCTGCAGTTCTCCTGTCTCAGCCTCCCAAGCACTGAGATTATAAGAGTGTGCCACCACACCCAGCTGTCTCCAGTCTTTTGTAGGTTCTGATTCCCAGCTTCTAACTAGTGGTTTAGCAGTAACATTTGAATATATACATTGTATTCAGTAACAGGTTTGGTAACAAAACTTCATATATTTAAAACTGTACCTCCCCCCAAATCATATTTGTTCTTCTTGTTACTATTCATTAGTCCTCTATTTTGTAGTTATTGTTGCTTTCTACCTTTTGAAATTGTACCTCTGTAGAGGTAATCATTGCAACTTTTTCAAAAAATGGTACCCAGGTGTATTTTCCCCTTCTTTCATCACTTGCTAGCGGTCCTCTGGCGTACCCTCCCCGCCATTCTCAGATATGCCCTCTTGAGAACCCATCTCTGCCTTTCTCACCCATGCTGGCTTTTGTTATGGCGTCAGACGAGGCCAAAATGTCAATTGAAAAGTTACTTGTTGAATGATGGTTGGGTGAGTGGTGCAATGTTGTTTGGTACAACTCATTTTTAAGGATGAAAATGAGGCTGCTGGTGTTTGGGTGATCCCGACTTCAGATCCAGCTGCTTACTTGCATCCTGCCAAACCGAAAGATTTCTCAGCTTTCATTAACCTGGTGGAATTCTGCAGGTAATTTGTAAATTTTTAATTATTTAAGATTAAAAATGATCAGTTATTGAGTATATAAAGGAAATACCCTTATAGAAATGTAAGACATGAACCTGGGCATGGTGATGCATGTCTATAATCTCAGTACTTGGGAGGCTGAGATAGGAGGATCACAGGTTTGAGACCAGCCTCAACAACTTGGACCCCGTTTGAATAAAAAAAAATAAGACTGGGGGTATGTGGGGGTATAGCTTTTTAAAATATTTAATAGATCCTCAGGTAGGGAAAAAAGGAAAACAGATATACTTAAAAATGTTAAAATACCGGGCGTGGTGGCGCACTCTTGTAATCCCAGCATTTGGGAGACTGGAGGATCCAGGTTCGCGGCCAGCCTCAACTACCTAGTGAGGCCCTCCGCAACTTAGTGAGACCCTGTTTCAAAATGAAGAATAAAAAAAATAGGGCTGGGGGTATAGCTCGAAGATAGAATGCCCCTGGGTTTAATCCCTAGCACTGAAAAAAAAAAAAAAAAAAAGTTAAAATGCCTAAAAATAATACATGATGAAATTATAGTCTATTATTTTTTATGACTCCTATAATTTTAAGGCTGAATAAAAATTAATATTTAATTTATATATTAATATTTTCTCTATTTTGTGGTATTAGGGATTGAACCCAGAGGCAGTCTACCTTTGAGCTACACCTGTAGCCCTATAATATTTCTTATTTGGAAACAGTCTCACTAGGTTGATGAGAGTCTCAATGCTTGCTGAGGCTGTTCTTTGAACCTGTGATCTTCCTATCTCAGCCTCCCAAGTACTGGGATTACAAGCTTGCACTCCATGCCCAGCTAATATGCTAATATTTTCTTTCTTTCTTTTTTTTTTTCTTTTTGCATTATCGGGGATTGAACCCAGGGCATTCTACCTCAGAGGTACACCCCCAGTCCTGTTTTTTATTCTTTATTTTGAAACAGGGTCTCACTAAGTTGCAGAGGGCCTCACTAGGTAGCTGAGGCTGGCCGTGAACCCGGATCCTCTGGTCTCAGCTTCCCAAATGCTGGGATTACAAGTGTGCGCCACCACGCCCGGCTCTGGCTAATATTTTCTATCTTAATCATTTCATTTGTTTTTACAGAGAGATTCTCCCTGATAAACAAGTAGACTTTTTTGAACCATGGGTGTACTCATTTGCGTATGAGTTAATTCTGCAGTCCACACGGTTGCCACTCATCAGTGGTTTCTACAAATTGCTTTCTATTGCAGTGAGAAATGCCAAGAAAATAAAATATTTTGAGGTAAGTCTTTTGGAGGACATGGAGCATTCCTGTGTTGTTTTAAATTACATGAGCAATATAATGTATTATAAAAGGTGACTGTGGAAGCCGGGTGTGGTGGTGCACACTTGCAATCCCAGTACTTGGGAGGCTGAGACAGGAGGATCTGGGTTCGCGGCCAGCCTCAGCTACTTAGTGAGGCCCTCCATAACTTAGTGAGAACCTGTTTCAAAAATAAAGAATAAAAAAATAGGACTGGGGGTGGAGCTCGGAGATAGAATGCCCCTGGGTTCAATCCCTAGCACTGAAAGAAAAAAATAAATAAAAAGGTGACTATGGCATATACAGTTTTAAACTCTACTAATTTTATTATATATACTTAAGAAATTGTGATATGTAGCTAGGTATGGTGGTGCATGCCTGTAATCCCATTACCTGGGAGGCTATGGGGATATATCTTGGTGGTGGAATGCCCCTGCATTCTATTGCCAGTGCTACACACACACACAAAGAAATTGATATGTGAGTCAGTTGGATGAAGTGGGAGGATTGGCATGTGCCTGTAATTCCAGTAGTTGGGAGGCTGAGACAGGAGGATGTGGGTTCATGAACAGCCTTAGCAAGTAGTGAGACTCTCATCAACCTAGCAGACCCTGTTTCAGAATAAAAAATATAAGACTGGGGGTGGGCAGGGCAGGGAGTGGACTTGGATGTGCCCGTGGCCTTGGAGCAGCTCTTTGCCTCCCCGTCTTGCTGTTTTGCCCCTCTGCCTGGAAAGCATGGAGCTGAGTCTGTTCTTCCCTGTGCTCTGGACTCTTGGTGAAATGAAAGGGCGTCAGCGCTCCTGAGAAAGGTTGGGAACTACAGGATTACAATAAGGCTTTGCCTGATTCTTGCTTAGTGTACTAATTTGTTATTTTATTTGACAGAGAGTTAGTCCAGAGAGTCTCAAACACTCTCCTGAGGATCCAGAAAAGTATGCTTGCTTTGCTTTATTTGCAAAATTTGGTAAAGAGGTAATGTTTAAATCATTTATTTTATTGTGCCTTGGGTTTTTCTTTAATGATGTATAGAAAAAACAAAATCCTAATGATTATGAGTGTCCTGATTATTTAAAAATTGGTTTTCTAAATTCAGATGAGAAGGCTTAAAAAAACAAACACAGAAAATAATGGC
>PVLC010017008.1:0-34495 GCA_004027655.1 Graphiurus murinus
CCCCTGCTGTGGAGGTTCTAGCTGCGGTGGTGGCTGCAGAGGCTATGGATCCAGCTGTTGCTGCCCCTGCTGCTGCTGCTGCTGTCCCTGCTGCTGTGTTCCTTGCTGCTGCTGCTGCCCCTGCTGCTGTGGTGGTTCCAGCTGCGGTGGTGGCTGCAGTGGCTGTGGATGCAGCTGTTGTTGCCCCTGTTGCTGCTGTGTGCCCTGCTGCTGCTGCCACCCCTGCTGCTGTGGTGGGTCTAGCTGCTGTGGTGGCTGCAGTGGCTGTGGATCCAGTTGCTGCTGTCCCTGTTGCTGCTGCCCCTGCTGCTGCTGTGTGCCTTGCTGCTGCTGCTGCCCCTGCTGCTGTGGTGGTTCTTGCTGCTGAGCCCTCTCACCTGCACTCCTCTGGCTTCATCAACCAATGTTTTTCATGGAATCCATTGAAGAGTTTGGTCATGCTAGGCCAATTATAAAACCTTAATCCCAATTAATGAGGAGATTGAATTTGACCTCCAAATACACTGATCCTTTCCTGCCTGGAATATTTCTCTTCTGAATGGCTGCTGTTTGAATTTTCTCTCTAATCTGTCAACTATCCTTTAACTCCTTTCTGAATATTTGTTCTCTTTCATGTTTAATCAAATGGAGACATTTCTATATCTTAAATAAATCTAAACTTTTCAAGCATACAAATATACAGCCTTTGTGTCTCTTTTTTTTTTCCTTATTGAAGTTTTGTTTTTCTCTGCCTTATTTTGTATGAGTCCATCTATAATTGTGTGTGTGTGTGTGTGTGATGCTGCGAATTGAACCCAGGGACATTCTACCTCTGAGCTATACTCCCAGCCCTATTTTATTCTTTACTGAAACAGGGTGTCTAAATTTTAGAGGGCCTCACTAAATTGCCGAGGCTGATTGTGAACCTGTGAGCCTCCTGTCTCAGCCCCTCAAGTACTGGGATTATAAGCATGTGCCACTATGCCTGACAGTCCATCTATAATATGAGAAGACCAAAGCGGACCATTTTCAGAATTACACTCTCTTCCATCAGCAGTCCTCATTCCAACACAAGAAGATGGTTTGATGTGAAGTGTGTGGTACTTCCCAAATGAAGAATTACTCACAATAAAAGCAGGCTCTGGACAGGAAAGTTAAAGCTCAAAGTTCCAGCAGAGCTCCACCACTGAAAGGAAGTTGTTGAACAAATGCTCTAACTCCATTACCTTGGACTTAGCCTTTCTAGTCTTCTGAGTTCCTTAGTAGGATTGAACTAGAGCTGCCTCCAGGGCTGCCTCTCTTCATATCACTCTGTAATTGCTTTCCTCCCTGATATGTAACTTTTGGAAGGTCCTACAGTGCTTTTTGGGATAATTTCCCAAAGACTCCTTGCTTTCCAACTCATGTCTCTCAGTCTGTTCCTGAAAGCACCCAACCAAGAGCACTGTGTTCCTATCTCCACCTTAGTGTCCTTTGGAACAGTTCTCATAAACTGTGCAAGTTGGCCATGATGACAATTCACTTCTTAGTTTTTCTGTCCCCTGACCTGGTAAATCTTTGGAACCTAATGCTGTTTCTTCTTCCTATTTTTCACACATCTTTTTAGGCTAGTTATCTTAAATTTTTTTTTATTTTATTTACTTATTTATTTTTCTGTAGCTCTAGACCTGAGGAATACACTACAATACAAGTGTTCTGGTTACAATTCTCACAGCCATAATCTAATGACCTGACCATGTAACTTCTTCAAACTCTCCTGAGCACAGTTTCTAACATTCACCTTTTGAGCCACATTCTGGTCCTTCCAATTACCTCTCACAAACCAGTTGCAAAGAATCACAATCCACATGCTCAGACTTAGAGAGAGAAGCAATCCTCCTTACTTGATATCATTTTTGTTCTAGTCAGGATTCTCACAGCCACAATAGAAAGAAGATCTGACCACATAAGCTAGAAGAAAGAAGATTCATTGTCTTATGGTTGTGGTTTCCAGTCTACATGATGCCAGGAACTGTGGATCTCAACACATGGCAGTGGGAGGCAGAGAGAGAGAGAGAGAGAGCACGTGATACTCCCATCATGGAGGCCAGAAGCAAGGGAAAGAGGCAAGGGGGAGGAGGAACTAACTAAATATCCTCCAGATGCACCCACAGGGACCAGCCCCCCAGCTACTCCCTACTGGCCAGGATCGCGACCCAGATAAATCCACTCTAATGGATTTATCTTCTGCTGAGATTTCTCAATTTCATCAGCTGCAAACATTTACAAATGAGGTCTTTAGGGAACATTTCATATCTAATTATAACAAAAGGCTGATCTGGGCGTGGTGGTGCATACTTGTAATCCTAGCATTTGGGAGGCTGAGAGTGGAGGATCCAGGTTTGTGGTCAGCCTCAGCTGCTTAGTGAAGCCCTCTGCAACTTAGTGAGACCCTGTTTCAAAATAATGAATAAAAATAGGGCTGGGGCTGTAGCTCAGAGGTAGAATGCCCCCAGGTACCATCCCCAGTACCCCCCCCAAAAGACTGATAACTGGTATCCTCAAGGAGGTAGAATTTAGGGTGCTTCCTGTCTATGCTGTGTGTGGCGTCAATGTGTAAGGAGGTACCACCTGTGATATGTGCATTAAATTGGATTCACTAAGAACAGAAACTTAAATAAGTTTGTTCAAAGACAAGACTAATGAACAATTTCTTTTAGGATAAATCAGGAAGAATTATGGGAAAAAGTTAATGTAGTTCAAGTAGCTGAGCCATAATGTGGTTTCAGTGAATTCTGCCCTCATTGACTCCCAGGAATCTCTAGACTGTGAGTGAGAACTCAGCCCTCTCTCTCTAGAAGGGACCTTTGCATTCCTACTTAGTTATCACTGACTGAAAGCCATCTTGAGCACTAAGGAGAGAGTCAAGACAGGACAGAAAGCTCTAGACCTGAGTAATAACAATCACCTGGGGAACAGAGTAAATGAGCAGTGTGTGCAACCTATATGGTGTACTTACACCTACTTGGGGATGACTTATTTTATGGGCAAAATTGATGTGGGTAGAGTGTCCTATCATATACCAATTCTATCTGTACCTCTTATTCAGCTCTCCTCAGTAGTGTAGAAAAAATACTACAGAAATAGATCTTAGAGGCATTTGAGGCACCAAACACTCCTGATCTTAGCAACTTTCCTCCTAAAATAATAGCTCTCCTTTTAAGAGTTCTGAGGACTGGTTCCTATGTCATTGTTCACCTTTAGCTGCTGTATTTCCCTACTTGCAGTAAATACTTGAACCAAAAGTGCCAGAAAAACCTCAGTGGATTTTCTAATTGCCAAATTTTTTCATCCCTACCCCCAGTGGGGCTTCTACTTTCCCACAATGATGCATCATTTTCTGGTAGAATAGCTTTCAGTGTCTATTCTATCCACTCACTCTCATTCTCACTCTCCACTCTCCCCCATCCCTCACATGCTAGTACACTGGCAAGAGAATCTCATTGTGTTAAATTGTTGATCATATCTATCATTATTGGCTGTTTGTGGATCCCCTAGGAAACAACTGATTACCTGGAAACAATTCTACTTCTTAAAAATAGCAGTCACTGTGCCATTTAGATGGACATGTTTGGGTGTTTTAATGTTTAATTAAGTGCTCACTATGAATAAGGGTATCCTGATATCATCAGATTCAATATATGTTTTCTTTTATCTCTGACATTTATTTGATCTGTTTATTGGAATTACAGAAAATAAAATGAACATCAAAATGTAATCAACAACATGGGTAATTATGAAAGAAAAAGTAGTTTGTATTCAGAGCGAAGATACTCAAAGAAAAAGCAAGATGGCAGTGTGTGAGTTATTGTCCTCACTGTGAATAAATGTATACCGATATCAACTAATCTGACATATGCATTCTTTTCACTACGATTTTTATTGCTTTTTTTCTTTCATTTATAGTTAAGAAAACATGAACAATACAAATCATCATCAATATGACAAAAGATGATACAGAAAATCATTTATCTTCAGAGCCTAGCTACTCAACACATAAAGAAACATGGCATTGCAAACCTGGGTTGAGAAATGAATCCTGAAAACATAAGCCATGACTCAATATGGCTTATTATTGATGGAAGGACAGGAAGTAAAATAGAGAAGGAGACAGCTGAAAGAGCAGAGAGAGAGAGACCTGGAAATGATGTTGTTATTCTACAGCCTGCTCTGCCTAAGAGGTTCAAAAATCCATTCTGTATATTAGTTTCTAGAAGACAAGCAACATACAGTTTCACCACTTGGTTTCCATATTACAAGACTATTGAACATTATATCAAAACTTTAGAAAACAGGTCATATTGGATAAAGGAAAGAGGGTACGTTCTAGTCACGTTCTTGTTGTCATGCCAGAGTCTATTCAAAACATCCCAGTCTTCTTTACTACCAAACCCATAATGAATGAACACTTAGTAACACAGATCTTTATCCCACCAGGTAACCAGAAAGAGTGATGACCCAAGGTAAAAAATGATGTAGTATGCAAACTGAGACCGAAGCATACAGTACAGAGAGAGAATGTCAGGTGACAGCTCAATTTGAGTGACTAAAAAACAGAAGGCACTTTGGAATCAAATGGGGAAGAGCAGATAGAGGAATCCTAACATATCAAGGGGAAAAAAAGTCAAGTTTTCCATCTGACCTGAAACTTTCCCATACATTACCTTGGGTAATTGATAATTGCCTATTTATGAATACAAATAATCACAAGGAACGAATGTTATATGTGAAGACAGCAGCACCTGAGCAAGGTATAAAAGGGTCTTTGGGGCAGAGGCTTTCACACCATCCAACCCACCTTGCTGGAAACACACCCAGAACCTCCATTCTCTGACAAAATGGTCAACTGCTGTTGTGGCTCTGGCTGCTCTGGGCAGGGCTGTGGCTGCTGCCAGCCCTGCTGCCCCTGCTGCTGCTGCCCCTGTTGCTGCTGTGTGCCCTGCTGCTGCTGCCCCTGCTGTGGTGGTTCCAGCTGCTGTGGTGGCTGCAGTGGCTGTGGATCCAGCTGCTGCCCCTGCTGCTGTGTGCCCTGCTGCTGCTGCTGTTGCTGCCCCTGCTGCTGTGGTGGTTCTTGCTGTTGAGCACCATCAGCTTCACTCCTCTGGCTTCATCAACCAATATTCTTCATGGAATCCATTGAGGAGCTCAGTCATGGGAGGCAAAATATAAAACATTCATTCCAAGTGATGAATTGATTGAGTTTGGAGTCCAAATATACCTCTTCTTTCCTGCCTGGATAGTGTCTCTCTTCTGAATAACCACTGTTTTAATTTTTTCTATAATCTATCAGCTATACTGTCACTTCCTACAAAATATTTGCTCTCTGTAGTGATTTCTCATGCAGACATTCCTATATCTTAAATAAACCTACGTTTTTCAAGCATATATATATATATATATATATATATATATATATATATATATATGTATATATATATATGAGCATCGTGTCTCATTATTTGTCCCTTGAATTGTTGTCCATCTCGGTCTAATTTTGTAGTAGTCCATCTCTAAGGCATGAGAAGACCATAGCAAACCCTTTCATCACTACACCTCTCTTCCATCACCACTCCTCATTACAATACAAAAAGTTGTTTTGCGAAGAAGAATGTGGTACTTCACACCTGAAGACGTTCTTTAGAATAAACGTAGGCTCTGGACGGGAGACTTGAAGCTCATAGGAGCAGAGCTCCACCACTGAAAGGGAGTTGTTGAACAAAAGATTGAACTCCCTTTCCTTAAAATGAGTCATTCTAGTTGTTATGAATTCCTTAGTGGGACTGGACTGGAGCTTCTCCAGGTCTGTCTCTGTCCATGTCACTCTATACTTTCTTCCTTCTGTCATATGCCTCCCTTCTAAAGGTCCTACAGTGCTTCCTGAGGTCATTTCCCAAACACTCATTGACTTCAAACTCATGCATCTGGGTCTGTTCCTGAAAGTACCCAGCTAAAAGCACTGTGTTCCTGATCTCAGTTTTGGCATCCTTCAGCACATTTCTCACACACAGTGGATAGTTGCCATGGGTCTGTGTCAATTCTTAGTTTTACTGTCCATTGACCTGCTAAATCTTTTGAACTTCTTGGTGTTTCTTCTTCCCAGTTTTCACAAATTTTCTTTAGGCTAGTTTTCTGAGATTCTTGTTTTCTATATCACTGAAACTGGGGAAGCAAGCATCAATACAAGAATAATAACTGTTATTCTCAAGAAATTAGTATCTATGGTGCTTCCTGCCTAGGGTATATGTGGAAACTGTATGCCAGGAGGAACCACCTGTGATAATGTGTGTTAAGTGGGATTCTCTAAACACAGAAACTAAGTAGTGTTGTTTGGGGAAAAGAATCATGAACAAATTCTACCAGGATAAACCTGGACAATATTATAGGAAGGAAATTAGAGTAGCAGAAGACCTGAGCCATTATATGTTTGCAGTGAATTCTACCCTCACTGACTCCTAGGAATCTCTAGACTGTGAATGGGACCCCAGCTCTGCCTATCCTAGAGGCAAGATGGCAGGTTCTTTCCATTCTTCTTAGTTATCACTGGCTGTGAGTCACCTGGAGTGATGGGGAGAGTGCACTTTTATTACAGAAGTCTCTAGATGAAGTGGAAGACATTAATGAGAAACATTACCTCCAAAATAGAGTCAATTTGCCGTGTGAACAACCCAAATGGTGTACTCACACTTACTTGAGGGTGAATGAACTTATTGGCAAAATGTATTTGGGTAGACTATCTTATCACCTAAACAGCCTATCTGTATGAATTCTTTGGCTCTCTCCAGCAGAGTAGTCAAAAGTATTGCCGAAATTTATCTTAGAATTATTAGTAGGCACCAAAACACTCCTTCTGATCTGAGCACCTTTCCTGGTTAAATAAGCTAGGTCTCCATTTGAGTAGCAGACTCCATTTGAGTCCCGAGACCTTGGTTTGTATGTCATTATTGGTCTTTGGCTGCAGTATTTCCCTATTTCCGGTTCATCCTGGAACAAGACATACCTGAAAAGCCACAATTGATTCCCTAAATGCTAAATATATTCCTTCCTGCATCACTGTGCAATGGTGTTCCTACTTTCCCACCATGATTAATCAGTTGCTGGGAAGAACAGTTCTCTTTCTCTGCAAGCTTGTACACTGGCATGAGAATCCCAGGGTGAGACTTGGCAGTAATAGGAATCATTCCAATGGGTCTCATACTATATATTCAGTTTTTCCATATGTCTGGACCTAGAATATCTACTTCCAGAGGCCAAATGATTTCCCAAAAAAGGATTGCTGTGAGTGTTGATGAGTAAGGCAGTTTAACTTTCATTTCCTGCTTTTCTGTAGTCATTTATTCTACCTCAGGGGAATACAGCCTAACAGAACGGTTGTTGCTTTAAGGTACATCCTGCATGCTTCAGGAGAGAGCTCAATCGTCACAGAGTGTCACTATGAGTCTGGCACCTAAGCCATGACTTCTAGTATGAATGCCATCACAGTGTGTGTTGAACTGTCCCTAGGTGGTGCAGTGAGTAGAGTGTGGCCCTTGGGAATAGATGCATTGTTCCCTCTCCTTTGCTACATTTAGGTTTATTTTTCTTATTCCAATTGCAGATATTTAGGATTCTATGATGCTACATCAAATGCCTTTCAGCCATCATATTGCAAGCTGAAAACATAGACACTTATCCCCATTCAATTTCAATCCAAGACTGAAGCAAGTAACTGGATGATATTCTCAAAGCATCATACCTACATGGCTTCCATGGTAGACTGTTGATGCATGGTCTTATGCAGCAGATGCCCTGGTATTTTCTTGTTGGCACTATTGAACATGGTATTAATGTGACCGCCCAGTAATGTTTGCCAAATTAATCTCCCATCTTTGGGATGTGTTTATGCTACTGAGATATCTAGGTTTTCCTTTTTCTGTCTCTCTTTTTTTCTTTTTTTATGCTTTTATTCATACATTAGTCTCACATCATCATGTAAATCATGTTGACAGTGACATACATGCACACATTACATGGCCCCCACTGCCTCCCCATCTCCCCCCTTCCCCATACAGAGTACTGAGATTGACATTGGTATTTTCACACATGTACACATATCCAATGGTAGTAATTCCTTCAATGACCCTCACTCTCCCTCTCTCCTCCTACCTTAGACCACCTCCCTGGTTCCACTAAGATTTCTACTCCACTGTCTGGAGTTCCTCTTGTGTATCCATTGCTCCCTAGCTTCCACATATTAGAGAAAACACATGACCCTTCACTTTCTGTGACTGTTGAATGTCATTTAACCCTAGGTTCTCCAGGTCCTTCCATTTCCATGTAAATGACACAATTTTGTTCTTCTTTATTGCTGAATAGAATTCCATTGTGTGGGAATCCCATCATTTTGTAATCCACTCATCTTTTGATGGACACATAAGTTCATTCCATAATTTGGCTAATGTGAATTGTGCTGCTATGAGCATGAGTATGCGTATATTACTGTAGTTCTCCGTTTTCGACCGCTTTGGACATGCATAATACCATCAATATCATGAATCACTATGATGTTCTGTTGGGTGACCAGATTGTCAACACAGTTTAGAATTGTATTGTGAGAATGGGAGAATCAGCATAGTTGCAGGTCAAAACACTGTAACTGTAGTTGGTTCCAGGTGGACTGCATGCACTTCTGCTTCTCATTCCTTGTGTATTTCAAAACTTCCTCTGTAAGTTCAGTTTGTGAACTTCCCACATCAGAGATTTTGCTAATTTGTTGTTTCCCAAGCTCTATACCCATAATATCACCTATAATAGACCTTTTTTTTGTCAGGCCATTTGGTCATCCAATAGGGTCAGTTATTATCCTTTTGTTTTTTATTGGGATTAAGATGTGAACTTTTTGGAAACATGATGAGATTCACTTCTTCAGTTTTTAAAATCTTTGAAGTGGTTACTAGTCTCAGATTTTTATTTACTATATTATCTGTGCTATGATGATGAGTTAGGCAGTTCCAGGACCTTCATATTTCTTTCCTTTTTTTTAAACTATAGCATTTTAATTAATAACTATTTGACATGTCTCTTATACTTTTATCCTGAATTTTATATAGAAAACAGTCTTTATACTCTTTGTGTCTTCATATAAACACCCATCCAAAAACTGATGCTAAAGGTCATGATGGGCCAGAGGAGGAGGATATATTCTAATAGGCTTCTTGTTTTTATGCCAGAGTCTGTTTTTCACATTCAAACTTCTCTACTACCACACACATAACGAATGAGAGTGTAGTGAGAGTGTAGTAAAACAGAGGTGTATATTTCCAAGTTCCTTGAAAAAAATGATGTGACTATAAGAATACATGTATATATAGATATATCTATATATATATATACATACACACACACACACACACACACACACACACACACACACACACACACACTGATATACATATTTATTCCTGGAGCCTACCGCATACAGTTAGGGCTTTACTCTTTTGGCTGCCCATACGCTATTGTGCTTAACACCAAGTTCTTGTACCACCTTCCATATATTCCTATGAGTTACACAAACTCTGCAACACTGGCCACTTATAACTTGCTTCCATCACAAAATTATACCCATATGAATTCTTATAATTAAATGATACATCTGGGCTTTGTTATTCTATAATCGTAACATTCTCTTTTTTCTTGTGGAGCAAAGTTCTGCAACAATACTTCCTACACAAGCTCCATCTCATTTCCCATCCCAAAGCTGTAGAACATGAAAAACTTCAGATCTCAGGCCCTACCCCAGAACTATTAAATCAGAATTGTTCTGGAGGGCAGACTGGCATGGCTAGCTTTTAATATTTCTCAAGTGATTCCACATTGAAATACATATTAGTTTAACAGTTATGACTTTAATATTTGGGGTACCCAGATGCTATTTTGAGGAACATCAAGTTCTTGTATCACCTTTCATAGATTGATTTGAGTTACCTACACTTTGTAACAATGTACATTGCTAACCTGCTGCTCATCACATAATTAAATACACACAAATTCTTATAATTAATGGTTTGTCTGGGTTCTGTTATTCTGTGATCTTAACATTACCATATTTGGGCAGCAAAATTCTGCAACAATACATCCTACTACAAACTCAAACTCATTTCTATCAGGAAGGTGTAGAACATGAAAAACTTTGGAATCCCAGACCCTATACCAGAGCAATTCAATCACAATTCTTCTGTACAGGAGCCAGGCATTGCTAGGTTTTCACATTGCCTAGCTGCCTATGAAGTCACCTGTGAGAACCAATGGTTTAGTACCTGTGAATGAATGTCTATGCATTGTTCTATAATGGGAATGTACTCTGCCTTTTTATCTATCAGAAATTGTATACTTATCCTCCCAAACATATAGAAAACTCTTCACTATTGATCAAAAGTAATTCTATATCTTAACATTTTCTTCTGCCTCTCTTGCACAGAAAATGGAATGAAATATATCCCCTTTCAGGAGATATAATGCTTCAAATATCTCATATTCTCCTGTTTTACCAATGTAATATGTTAAAAAAGGACAATCCTAGCCAGTGTTTTCTAGGAGAGTTAACATCATAAGATATCCCAAAGGACTTATTCTATAAATAGCCTTAATAACACTTAATTAGGAAGTTAAAGGATGGCATTACAGAGATACCAAATAGTTTCTCACTACCTATTTTTGATCCATAGGGAAACAACTGATAAACTGGAAGCATTTCTACTTTTGAAAAATAATAGTCACATTGAGCCAGTGGGACGGATATTTTTGACCATTTAGTATTTTCTTCTGTCCTCCCTGTGAACAAATGTATGCTGATATCAACTGACTTTGATATATCTTTTCTTTTCACTCTGATTTTTATTTGGGTTGTTTCTTCAACTTATGCAAAGAAAATAGGAAGAGTAAAATGTAATCAACAATATGAGGAGATAATGTTATCCCAGCATTACTCCTCAAGAAAATTGGGAATTTTCAGATCACAGAAGAGCAAGCTCAGATGGACCATTTAATTACATGTATTCTGATGGTTATAATTTGTGGTTGACAGCAAGTTAGAATTGCCCACTTGAACAGAGTTCTGAGTAACTCACAAGAAACTTTTGAATAGAATAAGAGAATGGTGGTAGTCCATTACAGAGATACCACTTAGTCTCTGGCTGTCTGGTCTTCATACCCAAGGGACAAACCAATAGACCACAAGCATTTCTACTTTGTCAAAATAATAGTCCCCTGGGCATTTGGATGAACATTTTTGTAACTTTAATACATCTCTCTCTACTAAGTGTTAAGAATTGTATGCTGATATTAACTGATCCAAGGTAGGTTTTCTTTTCACTCTGATTTTAATTAGGGGTAATTCTTGGATTTAGGGAGAAAACATGAAGAGTAAAATATAATCAACAACATAAAACAGTTTATCTTCAGAGCCTAGATACTCAACAGAGACAACAAGATGACAATGTATGAATTATAATACGGGATTTGGACACTCAGGCATCAAACATGGGTTGCCAAGTGAATCCTGAAAAGAGAAACCATGACTCAATAATGCCTATGATAGCTGGGAAGACAGGAAGTAGGACACAGAAGGAAACACTTGTCTCAAAGTGGAGAGCTGAGGGACCTGGAAACCAGTGAAACTTACTATACAACCAGCTCTCTTCAAGAGGACCAAAAATCCATTTTGTGTATTTCCGTTTAGGGCACAAATAAGATTCACATTTTGTCAGTTATGTTTCCACCTAACAGAACTTGAACATTCTGCCAAAAGTTTAGGAAACAGGTAATGTTGGATCAAGAGAAGGAGGATATGCCCTAGTATCTTTTTGTTTTTATGCTGGAGTCAATTTTTCACATTCCAAACTTCTTTACTACCAAACTCATAATTAATGACCCTCAGTAAAACAGACCTCTATCCTTCCCTGTTCCTGGAAAAAATGATGTGAATATAAGAATCATTATTACCAAAGACAGAAATTAAGTATTATGCAAACAGAGACTGCAGAGTACACTATAGAGGGAGAAGGTCAGGTGACAGCTCACTTTCGGTGAGCTAAAGAAGGACACTGTGGAGGAAAATGGAAAAGACCAATTAGAAATCTTAGCATATCAGGAAAAGAAAATCCAATGTTCCATCCATCTAAATGAAATTTTACCTAAATAGACATGAGTAATTGATTATATTTTGAATACAAACAATCATCAGAAAATAGTGTTGTTGCACATGAAAACATCAGCTACTGAGCAGGGTATAAAAGGGCATGTGGGGCAGGGAGGCTTCCAAACCTTCCAACCCACCTTCCTGGAAACAAACCCAGAACCTCCATCCTCTGACACCATGGTCAACTCCTGTTGTGGCTCCTGCTGCTCTGGGCAGGGCTGTGGCTGCTGCTGCCCCTGCTGCTGTGTGCCCTGCTGCTGCTGCTGCCGCCCCTGCTGTGGAGGTTCTAGCTGTGGTGGTGGCTGCAGTGGCTGTGGATCCAGCTGTTGTTGCCCCTGTTGCTGCTGCTGCCCCTGCTGTTGCTGCTGCTGCCCCTGCTGTGGTGGTTCCAGCTGCTGTGGTGGCTGCAGTGGCTGTGGATCCAGCTGCTGTTGCTGCCCCTGCTGCTGTGTGCCCTGCTGCTGCTGCTGCCACCCATGCTGTGGTGGTTCTAGCTGCGGTGGTGGCTGCAGTGGCTGTGGATCCAGTTGCTGCTGTCCCTGTTGCTGCTGCCCCTGCTGCTGCTGTGTGCCTTGTTGCTGCTGCCGCCCCTGCTGCTGTCGCTGTTCTTGCTGCTGAGCCCTCTCACCTGCACTCCTCTGGCTTCATCAACCAATGTTCTTCATGAACTCCATTGAAGAGTTTGGTCATGCTAGGCCAATTGTAAAACCTTAATCCCAATTAATGAGGAGATTGAATTTGCCTCCAATTACACTGATCCTTTCCTGCCTGGATTATTTCTCTTCTGAATGGCTGCTGTTTGAATTTTCTCTCTAATCTGTCAACTATCTTTTAACTCCTTTCTGAATATTTGTTCTCTTTCATGTTTAATCATATGGAGACATTTCTATATCTTAAATAAATCTAAACCTTTCAAGCATACAAATATAAGGCCATACTGTCTCATTTTTTTCCTTATATAAGTTTTGTCTTTCTCTGCCTTATTTTGTAGGAGTCCATCTATAATTGTGTGTGTGTGTGTGTGTGTGTGTGTGTGTGTGTGTGTGTGTGTGTTGTTGGGAATTGAACCCAGGGACATTCTACCTCTGAGCTATACTCCCAGCCCTATTTTATTCTTTACTGAAACAGGGTGTCTAAGTTTTAGAGGGCCTTACTAAATTGCAGAGGCTGACTGTGAACCTGTGAGCCTCCTGTCTCAGCCCCTCAAGTACTGGGATTATAAGCATGTGCCACCATGCCTGGCATTCCATCTATAATATTATGAGAATCCCACAGCAGACCATTTTCAGAATTACACTCTCTTCCATCAGCAGGCCTCATTCCAATACAAGAAGATGGTTTGATATGAATTGTGTGGTACTTCCCAAATGAAGAATTACTCACAATAAAACAGGCTCTGGACAGGAAAGTTGAAGCTCAAAGTTCCAGCAGAGCTCCACCACTGAAAGGAAGTTGTTGAACAAATGCTCTAACTCTATTACCTTGGACTTAGCCATTCTAGTCTTCTGAGTTCCTTAGTAGGATTGAACTAGAGCTGCCTCCAGGGCTGCCTCTCTTCATATCACTCTATAATTGCTTTCCTCCCTGATATGTAACCTTTAAAAGGTCTTACAGTTCTTTTTGGGATAATTTCCCAAAGATTCCTTGCTTTCCAACTCATGTCTCTCAGTCTATTCCTGAAAGCACCCAACCAAGAGCACTGTGTTCCTATCTCCACCTTGGTATCCTTTGTAACAGTTCTCATAAACTGTGCAAGTTTGCCATGATGACAGTTCACTTCTTAGTTTTTCTGTCCCCTGACCTGGTAAATCTTTGGAGCCTAATACCTAATGCTATTTCTTCTTCCTATTTTTCACACGTGTTTTTAGGCTAGTTATCTTAAATATTTTTTGGTTTGTTTTTGTTTTTTTCTTCTGTAGCACTAGACCTGAGGAATATACTACAATACAAGTGTTCTGGTCACAATTCTCACAGCCATAATCTAAAGACCTGACCATGTAACTTCTTCAAAATCTCCTGAGCACAGTTTCTAACATTCACCTTTTGAGCCACATTCTGGTCCTTCCAATTACCTCTCACAAACCAGTTACAAAGAATCACAATCCACATGCTCAGACATAGATAGAGAAGCAATCCCTCTTACTTGATATCATTTTTTGTTCTTGTCAGCATTCTCACAGCCACAATAGAAAGAAGACCCAACCACATAACCTAGAGGAAAGAAGATTCTCTTATGGTTGTGGGTTCAGTCTACATGAGGCCAGGAACTGTGGATCTCAAAGCATGGCAGTGGGAGGCAGAGAGAAGGAGAGCACATGATCCTCCCATCATGGGCCAGAAGCAAGGGAGAGAGGCAAGGGGGAGGAGGAACCAACTAAATATCCTCCAGATGAACCCACAGGGACCAACCCCCCCAGCTACAGGGTGCTTCCTGCCTAGAATGGATTTATCTGCTGCTGGGATTACAATCTTCATTTCTCAATTTCATCAGCTCCAAACATTTACAAATGAGGTCTTTAGGGAACATTTCATATCTAATTATAACAAAAGGCTGAGCTGGGCGTCTTGGAGCATGCTTGTAATCCCAGCATTTGGGAGGCCGAGACTGGAAGATCCAGATTTGTGGCCATCCTTGGCTGCTTAGTGAGACCCTCTGCAACTTAGTGAGACCCTGTTTCAAAATAAAGAATAAAAAATAGGGCTGGGGCTGTACCCCAGAGGTAGAATGCCCCCAGGTTCCATCCCCAGTACCACACACACAAAAAAAGACTGATTACTGTTATCTTCAAGGAGGTAGAATTTAGGGTGCTTCCTGCCTAGGCTGTTTGTGTAGACAATGTGTAAGGAGGTACCTCCTGTGATATGTGCATTAAATTGGATTCACTATGAACAGAAACTTAAATAGGGTTGTTCAAAGACAAGACTAATGAACAATTTCTTTTAGGATAAATCTGGAAGAATGATAGGAAGAAGTTAAAGTAGTACAAGTAGCTGAGCCATGATGTGGTTTCAGTGAATTCTCCCCTTACTGACTCCCAGACTCACTAGACTGTGAGTGAGAACTCAGCTCTCCCTCTTCCAAAAACAAGGTAGCTGGACCTTTGCATTCCTACTTAGTTATCACTGACTGAAAGCCATCTTGAGCACTAAAGAGAGAGTCAAGACAGGACAGAAAGCTCTAGACATGAGTGAAAACAATTTCCTGCAGAAAAGAGTAAATGAGCAGTGTGTGCACCATATATGGTGTACTTACACCTTCTTGGAGATGACTGAATTTATGGGCAAAATTGATGTGGGTAGAGTGTCCTATCATATACCCATTCTATCTGTACCTCTTATTCAGCTCTCCTCAGTAGTGTAGAAAAAATACTACAGAAATAGATCTTAGAGGCATTTGAGGCACCAAGCACTCCTGATCTTAGCAACTTTCCTCCTAAAATAATAGCTCTCCTTTCAACAGTTCTGAGGAATTTTTCCTATGTCATTGTTGACCTTTAGGTACTGTATTTCCCTACTTTCAGTGAATACTTGAACCAAAAGTGCCAGGAAAACCCCAGTGGATTTTCTAATTGCCAAATTTTTTCATCCCTACCCCCAGTGGGGCTTCTACTTTCCCACAATGATGCATCATTTTCTGGTAGAATAGCTTTCAGTTTCTAGTCTCTTCCCTCCCTCTCCACTCTCCCCCATCCCTTGCATGCTTGTACACTGGCAGGAGAATCTCATTGTGATAAAGCGATGCTCATATCTATCATTACAATGGATTCCATACTATAGCCTCCGGTGTTTCTATCTTTGGAACCAGGATATATACTTCTGCAAAGCCTAAATGATACAAGAAGGAAGCAAATATTTCCACAAAATGGTTGCTGTTAGTGGGAAAGGGTGAGGCCATTTATTGTTCAATTTCCTGATTTTATGTGGTGATGTATTATAACTCAGGGGGACACAGCCTAACATAATGGTCATTGGTTTTTCATACATGTTGCAGGAGAGATCCCAATACTCATAGTCTGTCATTACCAAGCTGGCACATAAGCCATGGCTTCTAGAGACAATGGTGTCATAGTGTCTGTCAAGTTTTTCTAGATGGTAAAAAAAAAGTAAGGAAGTGTATCCCATGGGCATCATTTCATTGTCCCACTTCTTTATTCACATATGGATTCTATTGTTTCCAGGTGCACTTGTTTAGGATTCCATGATGGTATTGCAATCTGAGAAGACAGACCCTTAACTAAATTCAATGTCAACCCAAGTCTGAAGGAATTAATTGGCTGATATCCTCAAAATGTCATATCTACAGGATCCTCTATGTTGGATTCTTGATGATTGGTCATGTGTTCAATAGAGGATGTCCGGCTTTTACTGACTACATCTCTTGAACATATTAATAATGGGTACTCAAGGAATATTTCCAAATTGATCTCTCATCTGTGGGAATATGTATCTCACTGAGGTAGTAAGACAAATCCATAGAATTCCTTTTTCATGTTTATCTGGTGGGACTCGCATGATGTCATCCATATGAAGGATCGCTATGCTATTATGTAGAGCACCCAGAATATCAACATGTCTAAAAAGAGGTATGTGACAAAAATTAGGAGTGTTCACATAGTCCAGAGTATTTATTTTGCTGTAGGTTCTATGTGCATTGGATCACCTTCTGCCTTTCCTTCCTTATGTATTTCAAAGATTACATTGCCAGTAAAGTTTTTGCACATCCTATATCAAATACTTTGTTAATTTTTTCTTGCCAAAACTTTCATCCATCCAATTAGCAATGAAGAATCTTTTATTTGTTGGATCATGTGTTCATCTACTAGTATCAGTAATGATACTTCTGTTCTTTGTTTTTGATAAGAAGGGCCATCTCTGGCAACATAATGAGATTCATAATCCTTCATTTTTTTTTTTTACATTTTGAGATGGCACCAGCCACATACTATTATTGACAAAATTACTTATGTGATGGGGATGAGGGATAGGCAGTCTAAGGGCTTCATTTCATATTTTCTCTTATGCTATTCCTAACCCTGAGCTAAGGGAAAATGTACTGGATTTCACATTTGTGAGGTGGGTCTTTCAGTCAGCATTATCACTGCTATGATTCAATAAGCCTGACCATACAAGGTAGAGGAAGGAAGATTCATTTGATCACAGTTCTAGAGAATTCAGGGTTCAGTCCATGTTATGCCCATTACATCGGCAGATCTCAGGGTGTGGTGGCAGGAGGCAGAGAGAGGAAGAAAGCGAGGGCTCTGATTTCACACCATCGCAGCTGGAAGCAAGAGGGAGTGAAAGCAAGGGAAGAAGAACCATGTATAATCCCCAAAGCCACCCCGAGGGACCCTTGCTCAGCAAAAAACCCACCTCCAATATGGTTGCTTTGCTTCCTTGAAGTCTAGGGGAACATTCTTAATCAAAACCACAATAATGGGTAGATTGCCAACAGTTTTGTTTGTAGACTTAGAAAGACTGAACTGAGCCAGAAATCTCATCATTTTCTGACCATTATAGCCATATGCTATTTGTGATGTCATTGTCATTTCAACTCTGATCTGATATTTAATGGCATCCAAATATGAGTATTACACCTTCCCCTGGGCAGATGGCTGTAGGGACCTTTGGAATGGACCACTGAGTTCAGTGCTCTAGACATGTGCCATGGTCCTTTAAACATAGGAATGGCCAGTTTTCCAGTTGATAGATTCTAGGTCTTGGAACTGTATGAGCACTGGAGTCCAGAAAATAATCATAGCTTTCTACTAGAGAATATTATCTTAGTCCCTTGCTCATGTATTCTCAAAGTCTTTTAAATATACATATGTACATACATGTGTATTGATATACATATTCATCCACGGGCTTGGAGTTATGACATAGCTATTTTTGGATGCCCACATACTATTGTGACAAATTCCACCTTCTTACTTTATCACACAGATTCCTATGAGTTACCCACACTCTGCACCATTGGCCATTCCTAACTTGCTCCTGTGACAAAATTATAATCATATAAATCCTTATAGTGAAATGATTCATGTGGGCTTTACTATTCAGAGATCTCAGCATTCCCATTACTCTTGGGAGGCAAACTTCTGTAATGATTATTCCTACCACAAGCTATAGATCAGTTGCCATCATGAGCTGGAGAACATGAAAATCTTCCATGCCTAGCTTTTAAGCCAGAGCAATTAAAACAGAATTATACAGGATAGGAGCCAAGCACTGGTAGCTTTGAATATTGCCCAGGTTATTCCACTATGCAGACACCTCTGAGAACAACTGATTTAAGGGCTATGATTATATATTAATTATTTAATAATGGAAACATACTCTGTCTTTTTAGATATGAGAAAACAGTTTCCTTATCCTCCAAAATTCATGTTGAAAGATCTTCACTAATGACTAAAGTCATTCTTTGAAATCTTAACTTTTTCTTCTGTGTCTCATGCCCAGAAAATATAGGGAAATATCTCCCCATTTAGGACATTTGATGGTTCAAATATTTCACATTCTCCAGTTTGAATGCTGCAATCCTTAAAAATAAGAACAATTGTAGCTGGTGTTTTCTGGGCTACTTAACATGATAAAATATTCTACAGGTATTACTCTATAAATGGCCTTAAATAATCATTAATTAGGCTGTTTAAGAATGGCATTAGAAGGATACAAAATAGTTTCTGACTACCTGTTTGTGGATCCCCTAGGAAACAACTGATAAACTGGAAGCATTTCTACATCTTAAAAATAGCAGTCACTGAGCCATTTAGATGGACATGTTTGGGTGTTTTAATGTTTAATTGAGTGCTCACTATGAATAAGGATCAGATCCAATATATGTTTTCTTTTATCTCTGATATTTATTTGATCATATTATTGGATTTACAGAAAATGAAATGGACATCAAAATGTAATCAACAACATGGGTAATGATGAAGAAAAAGTAGTTTATATTCAGAGCCAAGATGCTCAACAGAGAAAGCATGATGGCAGGGTGTGAGTTATTGTTATCCTCACTGTGAATAAGTGTATGGTGAAACCAACTAATCTGATATATGCATTCTTTTCACTCTTATTTTTTTTTGCTTTTTTTCTTTGATTTATAGTTAAGAACACTGGAACAATACAATATCATTATCAATATAACTAATGATGATATAGAAAGTAGTTTATCTTCAGAGCCTAGCTACTCAACACATAAAGAAACATGGCATTGCAAACTTGGGTTGAGAAGTGAATCCTGGAAACATAAGCCATGACTCAATATGACCTACTATAGATGGAAGGACAGGAAGTAAAATACAGAAGGAAACAGCTCAAAGAGCAAAGATGAAAACCTGAAAATGATGTTGTTATTCTACATTCTGCTCTGCCTAAGAGGTTCAAAAATATATTCTGTATATTACTTTCTAGAAGACAAGCAACATTCAAGTTTCACCATTTGGTTTCCATATTACAAGACTACTGAACATTATATCAAAAATAGAGAAAACAGGTCATATTGGACCAAAGGAAAGAGGATATGTTCTAGTCACCTTCTTGTTGTCATGCCAGAGTCTATTCAAAACATCCCAGTCTTCTTTACTATCAAACCCATAATGAATGAGCACTTAGTAACACAGATCTTTATCCTACCAAGTAACCAGAAAGAGTGATGTGACTAAAAGAATCATGATGACCCAAGGTAAAAAATGATGTAGTATGCAAACTGATACTGAAACACACAGTACAGAGAGAATGCCAGGTGACAGCTCAATTTGAGTGACTAAAGAACAGAAGGCAGTTGGAGTCAAATGAGGAAGAGCAGATAGAGGAATCCTGACATATCAAGGGGAAAAAAAATGTCAAGTTTTCCATCTGACCTAAAACTTTCCCATACATTTCCTTGGGTAGTTGATAATTGCCTATTTATGAATACAAACAATCACAAGGAAAGAGTGTTACATGTGAAGACAGCAGCACCTGAGCAAGGTATAAAAGGGCCTTTGGGGCAGAAAGGCTTTCACACCATCCAACACACCTTGCTGGAAACACACCCAGAACCTCCATTCTCTGACAAAATGGTCAACTGCTGTTGTGGCTCCGGCTGCTCTGGGCAGTGCTGTGGCTGCTGCCGGCCCTGCTGCTGTTGCTGCTGTGTGCCCTGCTGCTGCTGCCATTGCTGCTGTTGCTGCTGCCCCTGCTGCTGCTGTAGCCCCTGCTGTGGTGGTTCCAGCTGCTGTGGTGGCTGCAGTGGCTGCGGATCCAGCTGCTGCTGCTGCTGCCCCTGCTGCTGTGTGCCCTGCTGCTGCTGCTGCTGCTGCCCTTGCTGTTGCTGTTGCTGCCCCTGCTGCTGTGGTGGTTCTTGCTGTTGAGCACCATCAGCTTCACTCCTCTGGCTTCATCAACCAATATTCTTCATGGAATCCATTGAGGAGCTCAGTCATGCGAGGCAAAATATAAAACATTCATTCCAAGTGATGAATTGATTGAGTTTGGAGTCCAAATATACCTCTTCTTTCCTGCCTGGATAGTGTCTCTCTTCTGAATAACCACTATTTTAATTTTTTCTATAATCTATCAGCTATACTGTCACTTCCTTCAAAATATTTGCTCTCTGTTGTGATTTCTCATGTACACATTCCTATGTCTTAAATAAACCTATGTTTTTCAAGCATAAATATATAAGAGTGTCATGTCTCATTATTTGTCCCTTGAATTATTATCCATCTCAGTCTAATTTTGTAGTAGTCCATCTCTAAAGCATGAGAAGACCATAGCAAACCCTTTTCATCAGTACACATCTCTTCCATCAGCACTCCTCATTCAAATACAAAATGATGCTTTGAGAAGTAAAATATGGCACACCAGGAGACTTACCCTAGAATAAAAGCAGGCTCTGGACAGGAGAGTTGAAGCTCATAGGAGCAGAGCTCCACCACTGAAAGGGAGTTGTTGCACAAAAGCTTGAACTCCATTTCCTTAAAGTGAGTCATTCTAGTTGTTATGAATTCCTTAGTGGGACTGGACTGGAGCTGCCTCAGGTCTGTCTCTCTCCATGTCACTCTATACTTGCTTCCTTCTGTCATATGCCTCCCTTCTGAAGGTCCTACAGTGTTTCCTGAGGTCATTTCCCAAACACTCATTGACTTCAAACTCATGCATCTGGGTCTGTTCCTGAAAGTACCCAGCTAAAAGCACTGTGTTCCTGATCGCAGTTTTGGCATTCTTCAGCACATTTCTCACACACAGTGGGTCTGTGTCAATTCTTGGTTTTACTGTCCATTGACCTGGTAAATCTTTTGAACTTCTTGGTGTTTCTTCTTCCCAGTTTTCGCAAATTTTCTTTAGGCTAGTTTTCTGGGATTCTTGTTTTCTATATCACTGAACCTGTGGAAGCAAGCATCAATACAAGAATCATAACTGTTATTCTCACGAAGTTAGAATATATGGTGCTTCCTGCCTAGGGTATATGTGGAAACTGTATGCCAGGAGGAACTGCCTGTGATAATGTGTGTTAAGTGAGATTCTCCAAATACAGAAACTAAGAAGGGCTGTTTGGGGGAAAGAATCATGAACAAATTCTATCAGGATAAATCTGGACAATATTACAGGAAGGAAAATAGAGTAGCAGAAGACCTGAGCCATTATATGTTTGCAGTGAATTCTACCCTCACTGACTCCTAGGAATCTCTAGACTGTGAATGGGACCCCAGCTCTGCCTGTCCTAGAGGCAAGGTGGCAGGTTCTTTCCATTCTTCTTAGTTATCACTGGCTGTGAGCCCCCTGGAGTGATGGGGAGAGTGCACTTTTATTACAGATGTCTCTAGATGAAGTGGAAGACATTAGTGAGAAACATTACCTCCAAAATCGAGTCAATTTCCACTGTGAACAACCTAAATAGTGTACTCACACTTACTTGAGGATGAATGAACTTTTGGGCAAAATGGATATGGGTAGACTATCCTATCACCTACACAGCCTATCTGTATCAATTATTTGGTTCTCTGCAGCAGAGTAGTCAAAAATACTACAGAAATTTATCTTAGAGGTATTAGTAGGCACCAAAACACTCCTTCTGATCAGAGCGACTGATTTTCCTGTTAAAATAAGCTAGGTCTCCACTTGAGAGTTCCGAGACCTTGGTTCGTATGTCATTATTGGCCTTTGGCTGCAGTATTTCCCTATTTTCAGTTCATCCTGGAACAAGACATACCTGAAAAGCCACAAGTGATTCCCTAAATGCTAAATATATTCCTTCCTGATACACTGTACAATGGCGCTCCTACTTTCCCACAATGATGAGTCAGTTGCTGGGAAGAATAGCTCTCTTTCTCTGCATGCTTGTACACTGGCATGAGAATCCCAGGGTGAGAACTTGGCAGTCATAGGAATCATTCCAATGGGTCTCATAGCATGTATTCAGTTTTTCCATATGTCTGGACCTAGAACATCTACTTCCAGAGGCCAAATGATTTCCCCAAACAAAAGGATTGCTGTGAGTGTCGATGAGTAAGGCAGTTTATCTTTCAATTTCCTGCCTTTCTGCAGTCATGTACTCTACCTCAGGGGAATACAGCCTAACAGGATGGTTGTTGCTTTAAACTATAGCCTGCATCCTTCAGGAGAGAGCTCAATTGTCACAGGGTGTCATTATGAGGCTGGCACCTAAGCCATGGCTTCTAGTATGAATGTCATCACCGTGTGTGTTGAACTGTCTCTAGATGGTGCAGTGAATAGAGTGGGGCCCTTGGGCATAGATGCATTGCCCCCTCTCCTTTGCTACATTTAGGTTTATTTTTCTTATTCCAATTGCAGATATGTAGGATTCTATGATGCTACATCAAATGCCTTTCAGCCATCATATTGCAAGCTGAAAACATAGACACTTATCCCCATTCAATTTCAACCCAAGACTGAAGCAAGTAACTGGCTGATATTCTCAAAGCATCATACCTACATGGCTTCCATGGTAGACTGTTGATGGATGGTCTTATGCAGCAGATGCCCTGGTATTTTCTTGTTGGCACTATTGAACATGGTATTAATGTGACCGCCCAGTAATGTTTGCCAAATTAATCTCCCATCTTTGGGATGTATTTATGCTACTGAGATATCTAGGTTTTCCTTTCTTCTGTCTCTCTATTTTTCTTTTTTTATGCTTTTATTCATACATTATCTCACATCATCATGTAAATCATGTTGACAGTGACATACATGCACACATTACTTGCCCCCCCACTTCCTCCCCACCTCCCCCCTTCCCTATACAGAGTACTGAGATTGACATTGGTATTTCACATATGTACACATATCCAATGGTAGTAATTCCTTCAATGACCCTCACTCTCCCTCCCTCCTCCTGCCTTAGACCACCTCCCTGGCTCCACTAAGCTTTCTCCTCCACTGTCTGGAGTTCCTCTCGTGTATCCACTGCTCCCTAGCTTCCACATAGTAGAGAAAACACATGACCCTTCACTTTCTGTGACTGTTGAATGTCATTTAACATTAGGTTCTCCAGGTCTTTCCATTTCCATGCAAATGACATATTTTTTTCTTCTTTATTGCTGAATAGAATTCCATTGTGTGGAAATACCATCATTATATAATCCACTCATCTGTTGATGGACACATAAGTTCATTCCATAATTTGGCTAATGTGAATTGTGCTGCTATGAGCATGAGTATGCATATATTACTGTAGTTCTCCGTTTTCGCCCGCTTTGGACATGCATAATACCATCAATATCATGAATCACTCTGATGTTCTGTTGGGTGACCAGATTGTCAACACCATTTAGAACTGTATTGTGAGAACAGGAGAATCAGCATAGTTGTGGGTCAAAACACTGTAACTGTAGTTGGTTCCAGGTGGACTGCATGCACTTCTGCTTCTCATTCCTTGTGTATTTCAACACTACCTATGCAAGTTCAGTTTCTGAACTTCAAGATCAGAGATTTTGCTAATTTGTTGTTGCCCAAACTCTATACCCAAAATATCACCTATAATAGACCTTTTGTTTGTCAGGTCAGGTGGTCATCCAACAGGGTCAGTTATTATCCTTTTGGTTTTTTATTGGGGTTAAGATGTGAACTTTTTGGAAACATGATGAGATTCACCTCCTTCATTTTTTAAAGTCTTTGAAGTGCTTACTAGTCTCAGGTTTATATTTACTAGATTATCTGTGCTATAATGGTGAGTTAGGCAGTTCCAGGATCTTCATATTTATTTCCCCCTTTTTTTTGCAACTATCACATTTTAATTAATAACCATTTGACATGTCTCTTATACTTTTATCCTGAATTTTATGTAGAGAAAACTCTTTATACTCTTTGCATCTTCATATGAACACCCAACCAAAAACTTATGCTAAAGGTCATGATGGGCCAGAGAGGAAATATCCTAATAGCCTTCTTGTTTTTATGCCAGAGTCTGTTTTTCACATTCAAACTTCTCTACTACCAAACACATAATGAATGAGAGTGTAGTAAAACAGAGCTGTATATTTCCAAGTTCCCTGAAAAAAATGATGTGACTATAAGAATATATGTTTATATATGTACACACACACACACACACACACACAATGATACAAATATTGATTCCTGAAGCCTACCGCATACAGTTAGGGCTTTACTATTTTTGGCTGCCCATACGCTATTGTGAGTAACACCAAGTTCTTGTACCACCTTCCATATATTCCTAGGAGTTACACAAAATCTGCAACATTGGCGATTTATAACCTACTTCGACCACAAAATTATACCCATATGAATTCTTATAATTAAATGATCCATCTGGGCTTTGTTATTCTATAATCTTAACATTCTCTTTTTTCTTGCAGAGCAAAGTTCTGCAACAATACTTCTTAAACAAGCTCCATCTCATTTCGCATCCCAAAGCTGTAGAACATGAAAAACTTCAGATCTCAGGCCCTACCCCAGAACTATTAAATCAGAATTCTTCTGGAGGGCAGACTGGCATGGCTAGCTTTTAACATTTCTCAGGTGATTCCACATTGATATACATATTAGTTTAACAATTATGACTTTAATATTTTTGGCTACCCAGATTCTATTTTGAGGAACATCAAGTTCTTGTATCACCTTTCATAGATTGATCTGAGTTGTACATTCCTAACCCGCTGCCCATCACATAGTTATAAACATATAAATTCTTATAATTAAAGGTTCATCTGGGTTCTGATATTCTGTGATCTTAACATTCCCATATTTTTGGCAGCAAAGTTCTGCAACAATACATCCTACTGCAAACTCAAACTCATTTCTAATCAAGAAGGGGTAGAACATGAAAAACTTTGGAATCCCAGATCCTATACCAGAGCAATTAAATCAGAATCCTTCTGGACAGGAGTCAGGCATTGCTAGCTTTTCACATTGTCTAAGTGCCTATGAAGTCACCTGTGAGAACCCATGGTTTAGTACCTGTGAATGGACGTCTATGCATTGTTCTATAATGGGAATGTACTCTGCTTTTTTATCTATCAGAAATGTATACTTATCCTCCAAAACATATAGAAAACTCTTCATTAATGATCAAAAGTAATTCTTCTATGTCTTATCTTTTTCTTCTGCCTCCCTTGCACAGAAAATAGAATGAAATATATCCCCTTTCAGGAGATATAATGTTCCAAATATCTCATATTCTCCAGTTTTACCAATGCAATATATTTTAAAAAAACAATCGTAGCCAGTGTTTTCTAGGAGAGTTAACATGGTAAGATATCCCAAAGGACTTATTCTATAAATAGCCTTAAATAACACTTAATTAGGACATTTAAGGATGGCATTACAGAGATACCAAATAGTTTCTCACTACCTATTTTTGATCCATAGGGAAACAACTGATAAACTGGAAGCATTTCTACTTTTTAAAAATAATAGTCACATTGAGCCATTGGGACAGATATTTTTGACCATTTGGTATTTTCTTCTGTCCTCCCTGTGAACAAATGTATGCTGATATGAACTGATTCTGATATATGTTTTCTTTTCACTCTGAATTTTATTTGGTTTATTTCTTCAATTTATGCAAAGAAAATAGGAAGAGTAAAATATAACCAACAATATGATGAGAGAATGTCATCCCAGCCCTGAAGGGTATCAACAAATAGCTGGCACTGTAACTGAGTCTTCAAAAGGCTATTCCACCATTCTATCAAACCAGCTGCTTCAGGATGATGAGGAACATGGTAAGACCAGTGAATTTAATGACGATGAGTCCACTGCTGCACTACTTTGGCTGTGAAGTGAGTTCTTTGATCAGAAAAAAAATGCTATGTGGAATGCCATGATGGTGCCTGAGAAGTCAGCAAGACTCACCAGGGCTAAGAGTCCAATAATCCACCATTACAGAGATAATGTAATATAAGCCAAGTTGACATATTGGAATCTAATTTTCAGTGTCCACTCTTATGTGCTTTCTGTTGGCATCCAAATATATTACTATTACATCTTCCCCAAAAGATGTAGTTAAACGATTGCTGTAGGAACCACTGAAAACTGACTACAGAGGTCAGCATTCTACGGTTTTGCTTTGGTCCTTTCTAGTGGAGAAATGGCCTGCTGAAATTCTCCATTGATTTTTTCCTAAGTTTGGGAATTCTATCAGGATTGGATTCTGGACAATAATCATAGCTTTCTACCAAAGCAGCCTAGCTGAGCTCTTTGTTCATTTATTTTTACATTATTTGAAATATATATTACTGTACACTGATATGCATAGAGCCAAGAGGTATGGCTTTACCATGATGGACTACCAACATTCTCTCATTCTATTCAAAACATTATTGTGAGTTACTCAGAAGTCTGTACAAGTGGGCAGTCCTAACTTGCTGTCTACCACAAATTATACCCATCAGAATACATATAATTAAATGGTCCATCTGAGCTTGTTCTTCTGTGATCTGAAAATTCCCAATTGTCTTGAGGAGTAATGCTCTTCAACAATACTTCCTACTACAAGCTCCAACTCCCTTGCCATCAATGGCCTTAGAACAAGAAAAACTTGCAATGTCCAGGTCCTACCCTACCCCAGATCAACTAAATCAGGATTTTTCTGGACAGGAGTCAGGCACTGGTAGTTTTTAACATTTCCCAGTAGATTACACTCTGCAGTCATTGGTTAGATCCACTGATTTAAGCACTGTGATTATCTATGCATTGTTCTACAATGAGAACATACTCTGCCTTTTGAGCTTTGATAAAAGGACTTTCTTATCCTTCCTTATCTCTAAGAAAGTTCTTCACTAAGATCAAATGTGACTCTTGTCGTTCTTAACTTTTTCCTCCATCATATTCTCCAGTTTTACCCATGGTATATTTAAAAATATGTACAGTTTTACAACGTTCTTTCTGAGCTAGTTCACCAGATAAAATATTCCACCAGGCTTATTCTGTACATAGCCTTTATTAACACACTTAAATAGGACATGTCAGGATGGCATTACAGAGATACCATTTAGTTTCTGAGAAACAAATAGACCACAAGCATTTCTACTTGGCATTCAGATGATCATTTTTGTAACTGTTAAAACATTTCTCTCTCCTAACTGTTAAGAATTGTATGCTGATATTAACGGATCCAACATAGGTTTTCTTTTCACTTTGGTTTTAATTTGGGGTAATTCTTGGATTTAGGGAGAAAACATGAAGAGTAAAATATAATCAACAAAATAACTCATAACAATAGAGAAAACAGTTTATCTTCAGAGCCTAGATACTCAACAGAGAAAACAAGATGACAATGTGTGAATTATAATAAGGGTTTGGACACTCAGGCATCAAACGTGGGTTGCCAAGTGAATCCTGAAAAGAGAAACCATGACTCAATAATGCCTATGATAGCTGAGAAGACAGGCAGTAAAACACAGAAGGAAACACTTGTCTCAAAGTGGAGAGCTGAGGGTCCTGGAAACAAGTGAAACTTACTATGCAACCAGCTTTTTTCAAGAGGGCCAAAAATCCATTTTGTATATTTCCTTTTAGAGCACAAATAACATTCACATTTTGTCAGTTAGGTTTCCACCTAACAGGACTTGAACATTCTGCCAAAAGTTTAGGAAACAGGTAATGTTGGATCAAGAGGAAGAGGATATGCCTAGTATCTTTTTGTTTTTATGCTGGGGTTAATTTTTCACATTCCAAACTTCTTTGCTACCAAACTCATCATTAATGACCCTCAGTAAAACGCACCTCTATCCTTCCCTGTTCCTGGAAAAAAAAATGATGTGAATATAAGAATCATTATTACCAAAGACAGAAATTAAGTATTATGCAAACAGAGACTGCAGGGTACACTATAGAGGGAGAAGGTCAGGTGACAGCTCACTTTCAGTGAGCTAAAGAAAGACACTGTGGAGGAAAATGGAAAAGAGCAGTTAGAAATCTTTGCATAGCAGGAAAGGAAAATCAAATGTTCCATCCATCTAACATGAAATTTTACCTAAATAGACATGAGTAATTGATTATATTTTGAATACAAACAATCACCAGGAAAGAGTGTTGTTGCACATGAAAACATCAGCTACTGAGCAGGGTATAAAAGGGGTGTGGGGCAGGGAGGCTTCCAAACTTTCCAAACCCACCTTTCTGGAAACACACCCAGAACCTCCATCCTCTGACACCATGGTCAACTCCTGTTGTGGCTCCTGCTGCTCTGGGCAGGGCTGTGGCTGCTGCCAGCCCTGCTGTTGCTGCTGCTGCCCGTGCTGCTGTGTGCCCTGCTGTTGCAGCTCCTGCTGTGGTGGCTGTAGCTGCGGTGGTGGCTGCAGTGGCTGTGGATCCAGCTGTTGCTGCCCCTGCTGCTGCTGCTGCCCCTGCTGCCCCTGCTGCTGTGTGCCCTGCTGCTGCCGCCCCTGCTGTGGTGGTTCCAGCTGCTGTGGTGGCTGCAGTGGCTGTGGCTCCAGCTGCTGCTGCCCTTGCTGTTGTTGCCCCTGTTGCTGCTGTGTGCCCTGCTGCTGCTGCTGCCGCCCCTGCTGCTGTGGTGGTTCTAGCTGCGGTGGTGGCTGCAGTGGCTGTGGATCCAGTTGCTGCTGTCCCTGTTGCTGCTGCCCCTGCTGCTGTGGTGGTTCCTGCTGCTGAGCACCCTCACCTGCACTCTCCTGGCTACATCAACCAATGTTCTTCATGGAATCCATTGAGGAGTTCAGTCATGATAGGCCATATGGTAAACCTTAATTCCAATTGATGATGAGATTGAATTTGGCCTCCAAATATTCTACTCCTTTCTTCCTGGATACTATCTCACTTCTGAATGACTGCTATTTGAGTTTTCTCTATAATCTTTCCACTATCCCCTAACCCCCTTCTAAATATATTCTCTCTGTCATGATTTCTCATATAGAGACATTCCTATATCTTAAATAAACCTAAATTTTTCAAGCATACAAATATAGTGTCTTTGTGTCTCTTCTTTTCTTCTTCTTGAATTATTGTCCTCAGTACGATTTTGTAGTATTTCATCTTTAAATGATGAGGATTCCATAGCTGAGCATTTCGGCATTACATGTCTCTTCCATCAGCATTCCTTCTTGCAAATCAAGAGGATGGTTTGAGAGGAAGAATATTGTACTTTCCACTTGAAGACTTCCTATGAAATAAAAACAGGCTCTGGACAGAAGACTTAAAGCTCATAGGAGCAGAGCTCCACCACTGAAAGGGAGTTTTTGAACAACTGCTCTAACTCAATTTCCTTAGACTGAGTCATTCTAGCCTCCTAAGTTCTTTAGTGGGATTGGACTAGAGTTACCTACAGGGCCGTCTCTCTTCCTGTCACTTGGTATCTCTTTTCCTCCCTGATATGCATCCCTTTAGAAGATCTACAGTGCTTCCTGGAATCATTTCCCAAACACTCCTTGGTTTTAAACTCCTGCATTTTTGTCTGTTACTGAAAACACCCAACTAAGAGTCCTGGGTTCCTAATCTCAATGTTGGTGTCCTTTAGCACATTTTTCATACACTGTAGATGGTTGTCACGGTGTCAGTATCAATTCTTGGTTTTACTGTCCACTGACATGGACATGACATTGGAACCTAATACTGTTTCTTCTTCCCAGTTTTTACAGTTTCTTTAGGCTACTTTTCTTTAATCCTTTTTTATATTACTAAACGTGAGGGCTAGGCATCAATACAAGGATAATAGCTATAAGCCTCAAGGAGGTAGAATTTATAGTGTTTCCTGCCTTGTCTGTGTGTGGAGACTGGGTAAGGAGGTGCCACCAGTGATGTATGTGTTATGTGGGATTCACCAAGATCAGAAGTTAAATAGGGTTGTTTGGAGGAAAGACTAATGAACAAATTCTCAAAGGATAAATCTGGGAGAATGAATGGAAGGAAGTTAGAGTATTAGAAGTAGCTGAGCCATAATGTGGTTTCAGTGAATACCACCATCACTGACTCCTAGGAATCTCTACAGTGTGAGTAGAACCTCAGTTTTGCTTCTTCTAGTGGCAAGGTGGCAGTTTATATTTCAATTTCTTTCTTTTGTGTAGTCATGTATTCTAAATCAGGGGAACACATATAGTATTGGTTTAGGTGTATACTGCATCCTGCAGTAGACAGGCCAATTCTTATCCATGGCCTCTAAAGTGAGTGTTATCTCAGCCTGTTGAACTGTCTCTAGATGGTGCAGTAAGTACAACAGTGGATCCCATGAGCATAAGTTCATTGTCCCTTATCCTTTGCCACATATCGGTTTGCTGCTTCCAGTGGCAGTGATTTAGGATTCCATGATGCTATATCAAATGCTCTTCAGCCTGAATATTGTAAGCTGGATGGCAAGCGCTATCCCAATTCAGTTTCAACCCACACCTAAGGCAAGTAATCAGCTGATGTCCTCAAATCATCATACCTACAAGGGCTTCCATGTGGGACTCTTGATGGATGATCTTATAATACTCAGTAGCAGATGTCCTGCTATTTTCTATTTGGGATTCTTGAACATGGTACTAATATGGCTACCCCAGGTGTGTATGCCAAATTAAACTCCTGTTTGGTGGACATATTGATCATATTGAGGTATCCAAGTTTTCCTTTCTCCTATTTATCACATGGAACGGACATAATATCATTAATACCTTGGATCACTGTGATGTTCTATTGGACATCCAGATTGGCAACAAAATTTAAAATTTTTTTGTGAGAAAGATCAGGAGGATTCACACAGACCTGTGTCAAAACAATATAATTATACTGCAGTTGGTTTCACATGGACTGGATCCACTTCTGCTTCTCCTTCCTTGTGTATTTCAAAGCTTCCTTTTCAGGTTCAGTCTCTGCACATCCACATCACAGACTTTGTTAATTTTCCCTTCCTCATATTCTATATTCATCATGTCACCAATAATGGATATTTTGCTTATTAGGCCATATGGTCATCCAACAATATCAGTTATGATCCTTTGGTTTTTTTTATTTGGTTTAAGAAGTGAAGTTTCTGGAAACATGATGAAATCACCAACTTTTAAAAAAGTCTTTGAAGGTAATATTATCAACTTATTTTTCTTAGAATCCTTCTGTGATGGTTGTGAGGATTAGGCATTTCCAGGACTTTCATTTGGCATTTTCTAGTATAATATCTTAGCCTAAAGCTCAGGAAGGACATGCTGAATTTTACATGTGTGGTGTGGGTAAATGTGCCTGAGAATTCCAATAATTCAATAATTGACCATTACAGAGACATTGTAATATAACCCAAGTTGACACATTGGGATCCAATTGTCAATGTTTAATCTTATGTGTTATCTAATGGCATTTAAATATATGAGTATTCCATCTTTTCCTAGTGCCATTGTTGTAGGCCCCTTTAGAATTAAACTAAATAGTTCCCTGTTCTATGTATTTGCTGTAGTCCTTTCTCCTGGAGGACCACAGTTGATTGCTCCTAGGTTTGGGAACTGTATCAGGATTGGAGTCTGGAAATATATCTTGGTTTTCTACCAGAGCACTTTATTTCAGCCCTTTGCTCATTTATTCTGAACTTCTTTAAATTATACTAATGCACATACCTGTACATTGATATGCATGAAACCTACAGGTATGGTTTTACCATTTGGTGCTGCCCACATTGTCTTATCACATTCCAAAGATTCTTGTGAGTTTCACATGACTCTGCACCAGTGTCTATCTCTAAACTGATGTCCATCACAGAATTATATCCACCAGAATACATATAATTTAAGGCTCCATCTGAGCTTTGCTCTTCTGTAATCTTCACATTCCCATTATTCTTAGGGTATAATGTTCTGTAACAGTACTTCCTACTACAAGCTCCAACACACTTCCCATCAGGAACCTATAGAACATGAAAAATCTCCAATGCCCAGGTCCTATCCTACCCCAAAGCAATTAAATCAGAATTGTTCTTTGCAAGTGACTGTCATCAGTAGTTTTTAACACTGCCCATTTGATTTCACTGTGTAGCCACCTATGAGATCCACTGATTTAGGGGCTGTGATTATGTATGCATTGTTCTAAAATGGAAACATACTCTGCCTTTTTAACCATGATAAATGTGTTTTCTTATCCTCCATAATCTATATAGAAACCATGACTCAGTAAGGCCTATTATAGCTGGGAAGACAGGAAGTAAAACACAGAAGAAAACACTTCCCTCAAAGTGGAGAGCTGAGGATGTGAAAATGGGTGAGGCGTATGTGCACCCAGCTCTGCCCAAGAAATCCAAAATTCCAACTTGCTTATTTGTTTTTAGGGGACAAGTAACATTCAAGTTTTGCCACGGGTTTCTATGTAACAACACTTGGACATTCTACCAAAAACTTATGAAAACGTCCTGTTGGACCAAGGGGAAGAGTCTATGTCCTAGTAGGCTTCTTGTTGTCATGCTGGAGTCTGTTTTCCACATTCCAGACTTCTTTATTACCAAACCAATCATGAATAAGCCCTTAATAAAACAGACCTCTATCGTTCCATGTTCCTGGAAAGAATGATGTGATTATTAAAATCACTATTAGCTAAGGCCAAATGATGTACTATGCAAACTGAGACTGAAGGGTACAGGACAGAGGGAGAATGTCTGGTGAGAGCTTACATTGGGTGAACTAAAGAAAGAAAAACAATTTAGAAGCAAATGAGAAAGAGCAGATAGAGGAATCTTAACACATCAGGAAAAGAAAATAAAGTTTTCGATGTAAGCTGAAAATTTACTCGGGTAATTGATAATTGCCTATATTAAATACAAACAATCACAGGGAAAGAGTGTTGCACATGAAGACAGCAGCCTCTGAGCAGGGTACAAAAGGGCATGTGGGGCAGGGAGGCTTCCAAACATTCCAAACCCACCTTCTGGGAAATACATCAAAAACCATCCCCTGACACCATGGTCAGCTGCTGTTATGGTTCCAGCTGCTCTGGACAGGGCTGTGGCTGCTGCCAGCCCTGCTGCTGCTACTGCTGCCCCTGCTGCTGTGTGCCCTGCTGCTTGTAGCCCCTGCTGTGGTGGTTCTAGCTGCGGTGGTGACTGCAGTGGCTGTGGATCCAGCTGCTGCTGCCCCTGCTGCTGTGTGCCCTGCTGCTGCTCCTGCTGCTCCTGCTGCCCCTGCTGCTGTGGTGGTTCTTGCTGCTGAGCCCTCTCACCTGCACCCACCTTGCTACATCATCAATGTTCTTCATGGAATCCATTGAGGAGCTCAGTCATGCGAGGCCAGTTGTAAAACCTTGATTCCAAGTGATAAGGAGATGGAGTTTGGCCTCCAAATATACTGTTCCTTTCTTGCCTTGATACTCTTTCTTCCTCTCTCTCTTCTGAAAGACCGCTATTTGAATTTTCTCTATAATCTGTCAACTATTCTGTAACCCTTTCTAAATATTTTCTCTCTGTCATATTTTCTCATATGGAGACATTCCTCTATCTTAAACCTAAATTTATCAGGCATACAAATATAATGGCATCACGTTTCCTTATTTGTCTTTATTGAATAACTGTTTTTCTCAGTCTAATTTTGTAGTAGTCAAACTCTAAATGAAATGAAGCCCATAGCAGACCATTTTCAGCACTACACCTCTGTTTCATCAGCTGTCCTAATTCTGACAGAAGAAGATGGTTTTAGAAGAATAATGTGGTACTTCCCACCTGAATACTTTCTCTGGAATAAAAGCAGGCTCTACCCAGAATAGTTGAAGCTCATAAGAGCAAAGCTCCACTATAGAAACAGAGTTATTAGTGTGATGTTGGCTTCATAGAATGTGTTTGGGAGGGTCCCGTTTCTTTCTATTTCACAGAATAGCTTGAGGAGTATTGGGATTAGCTCTTCTATAAATGTTTTATAAAATTCACTTGGAAAA
>PVLC010017009.1:0-34511 GCA_004027655.1 Graphiurus murinus
ATGAATTATTTTTAACATTTATAAAATTCACTATGATGTTTCTGTTTTGGGACTATAGCAAGTGATTTTAATATATCCTGCCACTTTATTCTTGACTCTAAAACTCCCCACTACCTAAATAATTAGAATTCACTAAAAAGAGATAAAATTTAAAAAGAACAAACATCTAAATTAATACACATACACACATACAATCTACTACCTTATTTATTTATCACACAAATATTCATACCTACTATCCATCAAGGACTTAGTTCTAGCCACTGAGGATAATGAATGAAAGGAGAGAAAAGGGTAAAAAAATGACCCCTGTTTTCATGGGGGAATATAGACAATGGATGGATGAATAACTCATAGGAAGGTAGATAGAATTCTATCTAATAATTTTCTATCTATTCATTCAATTCTATCTAACTAAAAAAATATACACATTACACACACACACACACACACACACACACACACACACACACACACAGAGTTCAGAAGTGAATTAGTGCCGGAGTTGGGAAAGAGCTCTACAATTTCAGACGAATAGTCCTGGAAGGCCCTTCGGTCTGAAAGTGGGGAAGAAGTATGCCAGACCTCTGATGGAAAACCATTTCAGGCAGACACCGTAGGTGCAGAAATCATGAGACAAGAGTTTGCATGATACAGTAAAACACACATTCACACAGCCAGTGGTCAACATGCCCGAAGTTGAGAGCTGGAGTAAGAGTTAATAGGAGATAAAATCAGAGAGGTAATAGGGATCAGACTCTGTTGAGCATTTTGGGCCATCATAAAGACTTTGATTTTACCTGAATGAGATGTGAAACCAGTAAAACAAAACAAAACAAAAATGGACAAAGAAGAAATACCTGGTTGATTTTTAATTTACTTTACTGTGATCAGTCTTGCTATTCTTTTGAGAATAGACAAGCACAGAAGTAGAGACTGAATAAGTGGTTATTGCATCATCTGGGCAAGAGAGGAAGGTGGCTGAACCAGACTGGCAGTGGAGGAGGTGGTAAAAAAAAAACAGAACCCAAAGTATAAAGATAGAATGAACAGGATTAGCTGATAATTTGAATTTGGATGTGAGAAAAACAGACATCAAGGATAAATCTTAGCAGTTCAAAACAACAACAACAAAAAACAAACAGAGTTTCCATGAAGTGAGTTGGTGAAGATCACACACATTAGGAAGAAGTTTGGTAATGGAAATCAGTGGCTGATTTTGATCCGTATCAACTCTCCGATTTTATCAACTCCAGAGTTGGAACTCCAACTCGTATATCCAACTACCTAATTAAGATCTTAATTTGGTTATTAGATAGTCATGTCAAAATTGACAACCCAACTGAGTGGAGTAGACATCAATGGAGGAGAAACCCAAAAGAAAGTGCTGTCCTAGAAGCTAAGTAAAAGAAAGTTTTCAAGAGCAGAAAATGATTAGAATATTACAGACAAGAACTATGACTGAGTCATTTGACTTAAAAAACTGGCAATCATTGTGACCAAAGCAACTTTAGGAATAAAGTAAAAAACCTATTTTGAGCTGGGCATGTTGGTACATACCTGTAATCCCAGTACTTGGGAGGCTGATATAGGAGAATCACAGTTTGGGTCAGCCTCAACAACTTAGGGAGACCCTCGGCAACTTAGTAAGACCCTGTTTCAAAATAGAAAGTAAAAAGTGCTGGGGGTGTAGTGTGGAGGTAGAAAGTTCCTGGGTTCAATCCCCAGTACCAAAAAAAAAAAAAAAAAAAGTAAAAGAATAAATCTGATTTGAAATGGTTTTAGACAGATATGGAGGGCTGGAATGGGTGAAGAGAAAGAGAATATAAACTTGCTGTAGTATATAAAGAAGGTTATTAGCTAGAGAAGGGAAATGAGGTCAAGGGAGAGATTTCTTTGTTACATGACTGAATATGAAAGCTCTCTTCCAGCTGAATTAACTTGGGTAAAAGGTGAAAGCCCACCATTCTAGGGTGTGAATGGGACAGGATGTCATGTGAGTTTAAGGAAAAAGATAAAAATGTTGCCCGGGAACAGTGGGGAGATTTAAAGTGAGACTATTAGGAATGATGCAGTTATTCTCCAGTTATATTTCATGTTAGAGTATGAAGGTTTAGAGTAGACACAGAGTTGAATTTTTCCAGGGCAGGGTTTTTACCAAGTGAACAATACAATGTTAGAATGAGGAGGTAAGAAACTTGAGAGCATGAGCAAGGAATGAATGTAGAAATGAATCATGGAATCTAAACTGTGTGTGGAGTGGAAGTGATAGAGTAGGTTGAAATATTAGATGCGATGGTTGGAGAACAGAAGCTTCAAGGCTGATGTTATGAATGAAAGACTGTCGGTAGTGATATGGCCTATGGTGTGACCTTGGAGAGGAGGCTGAGGAAGAATGAAGGACAAAACCCTTGGAGGAGAAACAGTGAAGGAATGAAAATGCCAAGGTAGGGGAAGCTCTTCTGGAGATACGTTGAACGTGAGCCTCAGGCTTCCACGTGGAAGGAGGGAGAGTGACAGGGGGCTGGGAATGACCGTGAGAAGGCTGGAGCAATGGACGGCACAAGGGGATGGTATAAGATTCAAAGCTGGGGGCAGGCGGATGAAGAAGCTGAAAGAATGGTCTAGAACAGTACTTCCGTAAGACTTTGTGTATTGATGGAAATGTCCTATACCACTCTCTCCAATACAGTAACAACCACTAGCTACATGTGGCTATTTGAGCACTTGAAATGTGAGTAGTGGGGTGGAGGAACTGAATTTTTAACATTATTTAATTTTAATGAATATAAATTAAAATTTAGCGGGACATGGTGGCCATGCCTGTAATCCCAGTATTGGGGAGGCTGAGAGAGCCTCAGTAGTGTAGTGAGACTCTCAGAAACTTAGTGAGACCTTGTTTCAAAATTTAAAAAAATAAATGAATAAAATAGGACTGGAGTGTATCTTGGAGGTAGAGTGCCCCTAGATTCAATCCCCAGTACCAGTACCGAAAAAAAAAATATCAAATTTAAATAGCCACATGATGGAGAGTGCAGCAGTGAGGAGAAGCAAGAGGACATCTACTGTAGCATTGGCCTCAGTGGCTCAGAAAAAAAGGCTCAGATTTTGAGTCAGCCAGTGGAGGAAGCAGCATCAGACAAGAACCAGGTTTCAGTTAGAGAAAAGACTGAGGAGATAGAAAATAATTTTTTTTTTCTGAGAGACTATGAATTTCAGAGGGCAGCATGGAAAAATTTCAGGAGTTGGGGAGAGGAAATATATAAATAAATTAGGTTGTATGCACCATTCTATGCACATTATAGTTATTACAGGTCTTTAGAAATTGTGAGCATAAAATTCACATTTTACTAATTTACTGTCCCTCAGAAAAAGTTAAAAAGTTAACACAATGCTTTGTACAATGTTGGTATTCAGTAGGTTCTTGTCAAATAAAAATTAAAAATTTTAAAACCCTGGCATAGAAGGCTAATCTTTTTGACAGTCTCTGAAGAATGGAGTCTGGACAATATTTATGCTATATTCTATACTGATTGTCTAGGGAACAAACGACAGGCTTACAAATGGTCATCTAAATTCAACAATGTCAACAGAAAGCAGCAATTGACTCTTAGAAATCAAACATCTTGTTTAGAAAGGAAATATTTAATGGGATTCAATAGATACTAATAGTAGTTATTGAACACTTTCCTTGAAGAACTTTATAGATATTATTTAAGTTAGTCTCCTGGCAATACTATGGTAGATGTTCTCATCCACAGATTATAGAAGAGGCTTCTAAAGCTTGAAAGCATCATCATCTGGTCCAAAATCATACAGCTATCAAGCATAATAGCTGAGATTAAAGCCATATTTTCTGCCTTTGTGGATGCCTACTGTTTCTATTATTTTTATATGTTCTGCAATCACAGAAAAAAATATAAAGAGAAAGAAGTGAAGAAGAGAATTTTGGTTCTGCCTTTAATTAATCTTTACAATCATACTAGAGATACAAATACTATATCCTGGTCTCTATTTGGTATAAGAAAGTTAAAAAAGGTTAAAGGATTCAGAGACATTTTCATAATATGATATAATCAGTTTTAATTCATACAAAGATGACTAACTATCACTATATTAACTCAAATAATCTAGTAATAGTACTTGTAAATAAATAAATGTCAGATTAGGCTCATGTTTAGTAAAAATTCTTATATAGTCAATAGAAAAGATCCTACAGTTTCATCTTACAAATACTTCTAAAAACATATTTTCTTCTTATAAGAAATTTTAAAATTACAAAGGAAACTAAAAGGCAAGCAATATTGAGTTTGAACTATATGTTTATAACATTAAGCCAGTGACTTTTGTCACAATTTGGCATTAGAAACCAAAAGTCAGTATTTTTTTCTAGGTCAAAAGTCATTAAGACTTAGAGTCTCAATTTAAATACAAAATATATCATTCAAAAGTCTTCTCCATTCAATACTATATTAGTCTTTTTTCCATTGCTATAACAAAATACTTGAGGCTAGATATTTTTGAAAAAACATGTTAATTTTTTTCATTTTTATTTTATTTTTTTGTGGTGCTAGAGATTGAACCCAGAAGCTTTCTAATGTGGAGCTACATCCCCAGCCCTATTTTATTTAGATACAGGTTATCACTAAGTTGCTGAGAGCCTCACTAATTTGCTGACATTGGCTTTGAACCTGAGATTCCCCTGTTTCAGCCTCCCAAAATACCTGCCTAAAAACAGGTTTATTTAGCTCACCATTTTGGAGACAAAAAGCACAAGAGTGGGTACCCTTATCAGTTTGGTATCTGGTAAGGGTCCCTTGGGATGCATTATGTCATGACATCTTTCAAGAACTAACTAGGGCCCAATGAAAATGACCTTAATCTCTTCTGAAGATAATAACTGCAATGACCTAACCACCTCTCATGAGCACCCCGCCCCCAAGGTTCCACCAAATCTCAATATTTCCACATAGGGACCAAACCATCAACACATAAACATTTGGGGGACACATTCAAACCTTATCCAAACCACAGCAAATACTATTTAATAAAATCTTTCTGCAGAAGGATAAAGAACAAGCACATCAAGTACTTGTTCTCATGTGTCGATTTGACGTTTTTAATAATGTCATATTTTGAAGAGGTTATAAATTATAATTTGCATAACAGAGACATCCTTTAGTAGTTTACAATGTTCTAAGTAATGATAGAGTGATTTCCTGCCAAAGAATTGTTTCTCATCTAGGAACTCAAATGTTAATATAATTCCTGGCGTTTAGGAAGTACTAGTTTATTGAATGGAAGAGAAAAATGGAGATTCCAGTCTCTGAATTTGGTGGTATGAAACCAAAGTTTTCCCAATTATCATTTTAATTTTGTTATTTTTTTCTGGGTTTTGATTCCATCTTCTACACAATATGGGTAACTTAGACGAGATAGGCTAGCTATTCTACATCCAAAATGCTATGATGTGAAGAACCACTTTTGAGTCTACCTGCTGGTTGGATGATGAACAAACTCAAAGGCCTTTAGCCCAGGCTTTGATGATATAGCAGATGAAGATCTTTTTCAGGATTTACTCACACGAAAACCTCACTTAAAGCAGAGATTATATCTAACATTCCTCAAGTTAATGTGCAATCAAGATGTTTACCCAAAGTGAATATTTGGAAAAGTCTAAGAGTGCTAACTTTTTTGCCTCTCTTAAGTTTTACCCATAGTTCAAGAATGAATCTAACATGAGAGACAAAATCAATTCCAAATCAATTATTTTTAAAGCATATATAGCTTCTTCTAGGCTATATTTTGTAATGTTTATAATTTCCTTTGCCACCAACTATGCAATATAGTCAGGTGACACTTAACCTGGAGAGGAACATGTTCTGAGAAATGTTTTGTAAGGCAGTTTCATTATTGTAAGAACAAAACCTAGTGGTACAGCTTACTGTGACACATTCTTGATTATATCATTTTCTTTTGGGCATATATATATATATATATATATATATATATATATATAGAGAGAGAGAGAGAGAGAGAGAGAGAGAGAGAGAGAGAGGAAGGATAATCACAAGATGCATGAGGCTGCTCCTGGTGTAATATGGCATATTGTTTTATAGTTAACATAAAAATATGAGTAGAAAGGGTATAACCTGAAATAATGATAGGAGGGGATAAAAGATGATGGGTTAGAGGAACTCACATCATCAGAGCATCTCCCTGAGAGCGAATTAAAATAACATATGTACAGCAGCCAACTGAGGTAGTAAGACTTTGGGGAAAAACTGGTGGGCAATTCTAAGTAAGCATCCAGGAGAAAACCAAAAATACCAGTTTCTAAAATGGAGAATTAATAAAGGAAACAGAGCATAACAGTGATGGGCATGCTGTGGCTCAATGGGGAAGGGGAGGTATAGTAAATTCATCATACACTAGAAACACAGTTGTTTATTAACATCAAGAATTATGCTCTGTTTATAACAGCATGGTTATACTTATTAGATAACTGGCAGCATGGTAAGTTTTGTTTATAGCAGTATCACTTCAAACACATGCATAGAGCACTACACTAGGACATTTTACAGGCTATGATGTCACTAGGTGATAGGAACTTTTCAGCTCCATTATAACTTTATGGGACAAAGTTGTATATGTGGTCTGTCATTGATCAAAATATCCTTACATTGTGCTTGATGGTAGTTTTGTTTCATCATAATTATTTTAACTCATTCTCATGCCCTCCCCAACCCCACTAAATTCCCAAATGTCCACACAAATTCCGATGACTTCAATTTCAATGACTCTCTACCTTTTCTTTCTTTTTCCTTGTCTTCATTAAGCACCATATAAATGCATTTTCTTTACCTGTGACAAGCTTTTTTACCTATTTCCCTTCACTGCAATGGAGCCTGCTGAAGCTCAGAGTCTCCAGATGGTTTTACTCCCTGCTACACCTCCAGCACTAAGATTAGAGCCTACCTTTTAGTAGAGACTAAATAAATGTTTTCTCAAGTAAAATAATGAATGAATTTCTCAAGAGAAGCAGCTTTATTCTTCTTTGTACTTTGATGCTGAGCACAGTAGCTGGCATGTAGTAGGTACCTAATACATGTTTGTTACCTGGATGCATCATGATGGAAGATAATGTTCACAGTAATTTTGCAAAAATAAGCACATATGTTGAACCAAAGAAATAATACAATGTGATTTTGAAATTTTTTAAATCATTTTCTAGAAAAATAAATACAATTAATTTTAATAAAATAAAATGTATTTTCCTTAAGTAGGGAAGAAATTAAAAAATTAAATCTACATGATTTGTAGTAGAATCAATTTGCATGTGGGGAAAATTAATTGTATTGGAAGCTTTTCTTAAGTATTATTCTTCTACATCTTTTCATAATAACAATTTTAATTTATTGAACACAAACTATGTGCTAAATACTAGTAGGCACCTTACGTATATACATATAATTCTCATTTAATCCTAAAAACTCTTTAAGATGGATGTAATTTACCTTACTGTGTAACTGAGAAATATACTGTAGCTAAAGTCAAAGAAATTAGACAAGCTAGGGTTCCAACTCAGAGCCCTTCCAGCGCCATTAACCTACTCAAAGTCCTTGCTTCAAAGAGTCAGATACTCAAAATTCTATCCAACATCCAACATTATTTCTGCAGTTTTTCTTAAAAAGTTATGTTTCATCTCCTTGTTTCCAAGTAAATGAGTGATTATACTGGGTATAGGCAATAAAGAAGGGAAATTCACAAGACGTAGTATAGAACAGTTTTCAGTGGCAAACACTGCTTCTTCCTCTTCTATCTACTACTTTAATAATCTGTATATCCAAGAACTAAACTTTGAAAGATGTTTCTGACCAACTACATCCTTTTCATGATTCCAACTATTACTCACATGCTACCAATGGCCCCCAAACCTGGCCATCATATTGCAAAATCTCCACTTCAACTTTGTAAGTCTTGATGACCTGCCCCAAACTGAGCTTGTCACTTGCATTCATAAACTACATGAGTTGCTACAACCCTAGTTTACATACTTTGGTTCATGGCATTGTTATACAACCAGTTGCTGAAACTTGATAGTTCTTGATTCTTTCTCACTGCTATAACTCTCAATCAGTCACCAAGACAATCCATTCCACTTCTTGGTCATTCATTAAAAATCACAATAGATATTACAGAGCACTCACTATGTAGCCAGTTGTTTCTACTGCCATCTGCTTTGCTCCTACCATCTCCGCAAAAATCTGGGCTTTTACCACTACTTCATTCTAATTGAGAAATATTACCCTAGCTTGTGTACAGGCTCCCAGTTTCCTGACACACCCCATGCCTATTTTCCACTGTCGCAAGAATAATGTTCCCAAAGTACAGGTCTGATATTATAACTATTGACTTTGAAGCAATTCTCTCTCCCTTGGAGTCTCATAAGGTCACACCTTTAAACTGCATCCACAGCCCATTAAACTTTGGTTCCAGCCTTCCTTTCTTGGCTCATCTTCTGACCTCACCCTCCTATTCTCAAGCTTCTCTAAAAGGTCATTGCTCCACAAATACACAACACACCCACCCACTTGTTTCATTGCAAGTATAATCTCTGGTTGTGATGTCTTTTTAGCTTCTCTTTGCCTTAGACTTAGAGATCTATCTGAAATATTGCCTTCACTAGGAAGCTTTTTCAGATGTGCCCAGGAAGATTGGATCATTCCTTTTATGGCACTTTCAGAATGAAGAATGTATCACTATATAATTTATTACTGAGAGTCTGAATGTACAAATATACAATGGCTAGAGCACGTACAAATTGAACTTTGGCCCTCAACCTGCAGCATTCTGCCTAGAAAAACAATCCCCATAACCTACAAAAAACAGTCCAGGGAGTTGGTCTGCTATAAGTCAGACTTGTAGGAAATCAGACTTCTGCTTCTAATAGTAACCCAAAAAAGCTAAATAATAATTTCTGCAACAAGCAGCCCTAAATGTCCAGGACTTGGTTAATAACTGACAACTCTAATTTTTCCCCCACTTCCAACTCAGCATCTACTAGGACCAACCAATCCCACAAGATGCTCTGCTTCTAGTTTCCCCCTTTCAACTTCCCTGCATCAGCAGCCTCTAGTTAGGACATGACTGAAGCCTCTTCTTGTTTCCCATTATAAAACCTCCCACTCCTCAGTCTTTGAGTGTCTGCTGAAATTCAAGTGATGATGACAGACTCCCTTGCTACAGAAAGCTCTGAAAACAAAACCTTTGCTCTTGTAATTTGGCCATTTTTGTTGTTTGTTTGTTTCACTTGATAGGAGTTACTACATGAAACTGTTCAGTAAATGATTTGTTTTAGTTACTGTTATTTTGTTGTTGTTGAATAGCTACTGCTACCACAGAATGCTTTTCACAACAATTCAACTCTGTCCTAACAAATTTGTTAGCAATATTCCCTTATTATCCAGTTAAAAGCTATAGGGTTTAGAGTTATAGCTCTTCTTTAATTCTTGAAATGGATAACTTTTCTTTCTCTTTTTCTTTCATAAGTTTAGCTAGTTATTTGTCAATATTACTAATATTGTCAAAGACAATGAATTTTCTCAAGTTTTGTGCTTTGATTTCTGCTCTTATCTCTTTAAATTTTTCCTTTTACTTACTTCATGCTTAATTTTTCTTATCTTCCAAGCTCCTCATGATGGAAGTTTAGATTCTAATAAACTTAGATGATTGATTATTGATATTTCTTCTTTCCTAATGTAAGTATATGGTTAGATTTTTTTGAGACTTAAGTTTAGCCCATTAATAAAGTATAGCCTTGTTAAAATTTTTACAGCATCCCCCAAGTAAATGGAATCAGTGAAAGCTCTCCATTCTCTCTGATGGTAACTAAGATTATTTTGACATCTGTGTGAATCATAAAAATCTATTTTTCAACTCACAACTTGTAGTTGTTCTTTACTCGACATTGTACAGTTTCACCAAATGCATGCTTGCTCTGTATTCTTCAAAGACTCATTGGCTCCCACCCCATGTGTATGTGAGTATGTGTGGTATGTAGTGTGTGTGTGTGTGTGTGTGTGTGTGTGTGTGTGTGTGTGTATGTGCGTGTTTCTGGAGATGCCTTTTTTTTCTTTTCTTTTCTTTTTTCTCTACTTTTATGCATTGTAGCCTCACATCATAATATAGTTTGGAGTGACAGTGACATACATGAACACAGCATTTGATGAGCTTCCCCTTAGTTCCCTCCTCTTCCCCATACATGATATTGGGATTGGCAATGGTAATTTCACATATGTACATAACATCTCTGGAGTTCTTTTTCTATGCAGCTCCCAATTCTGTGGAACTCTGCCCCAACATTTATAGACACTTAAGCTTCAAACTCTGCCTCTTCAGTTAAGACAACTGTTCCTTGCTTGGGATCCCCCTCTGCTCTGCAGTGTGGAATGTGTGCTCAGAGAGAAATTCTGGGCCCTCATTGGGCTCACCTCATTTGCTTTTCTTCCTCATGGTTTACATTCCAGTGCTGCTTGTCATCCAATGCCCGATAAAAATTGTGTTTGTAAATTTTGTCCAGCTAAATTATAGTTGATTAAGGCCTGGGGGAAACTTCAGCCCCTTTCACTCCAGAGCTGCAATCCCTGCCACCATTCTTGGTTCCCCAAACTCCATCCCCCATGCTGCTTCCAGAAGGATCAGTCTAAAATGTAAATTTAAATATGCCACTGTCTTAGTCAACATCCTCACTGCATATCCCAGTAAACCTGACCACACAACTTAGAGGAAGGAAGATTTATTTGCTCAGTTTTTTGGAGACTCTGGGTAGAGTCCATGTGAGGCCAAAATCTTTGAATCTCAGGGCATAGAGGTAGGAAGCAGAGAAAGGAAGAGAGCAAGGGCTCTGCTCTCCTATCATGGAGGCCAGAGAGAACAAGCAAGGGGATCGGAGACCATATAGAATCCCCACGGTCACACCCCCAGGGACCCACCTTCTCCAGCCATATTCTATCAGCCTCGGTTACCACCCAGATAAATCTATTACAATGCGTTTATCTGATGAGATTACAACCCTCTTGACTTAACTATATCAACTCTAAGCATTAATACATGAGCTCTTCAGGGGGGATTATATACCTAATCATGACAGCCAGTCTCTTGCTGAAAGTTTCCAAAAGCCTCACAGTGTGACAATGTTCATTACCTTCAGGATAAGTTCTAAGTACTTTAGCATGCCAGGCAAGATATTTATGCTGCAAACCCTGCCTTCCTTTCTAGCCTTCTCTCTTGCTATATTCTCTCACTTCTACCTTAAACTTTAACTACATTTCTAGTTTTTCAAATTCTCATAGGTCTTTTTGCATTTGGGCCTTTGTACTTACTTGCTGCTACATTTACCTAAAATATCCTGTGCTCACTCAAACTAAAATTTTGGAACTTATTTCAAGTATCATTTCTTCCAGGAAAGCATACCTTACTTTTGAGTGCTATATCCAAGGTATGTTTCATAGAAGGACCTTCCACAAAGCCCTGTGTTACCAAACTAGCACTCCTAGTGCATTATCTCATAATTGTGCATTTTCTCTCAGACTCAGTCACAAGACTGCAATTACTTTGGTGGCAATATCCTTATTTCATGTATTTTTCTAGACCTGGTATCCACAGAGATGGTCTGAATGTTTGTTCTCCCTCATATATTTATTCAACATATGAACAGATTCATATGTTGAAATCTACTCCCCAATACAATAGTATTAAGAGATGAATTTTGGGGGATATGATTAGGTCATGGTAGTGCCCAATGAAAGAGGCCCGAGGGAGTTGCTTGCTCCTTCTGCCATGTACGGGTGCAGCAAGAAGTCTCCATCTCTGAAGCAGAGAACAAGACTTCACCATACACAAAACCCGCTAGAGCCTTGATCCTGACATGCTTTGACTTTCTAAGCTTACCTGTGAGCCATAAATTTATGTTGTTTATAAATTACCAGTCTAAAGCATTTTGCTAAAGCAAACCAAACTGACTAAGACAGATGCCTTGGACATACCAGGTGTGCAATAAATGCCTGTTGAATAAATGAAAAAGTGAATGATTCTATCAATTAAAACAAATATCTAGCTTTTAGCAGATTGCCTGGTATGATATTACAGAGAAAAAATTACAGTAGAGCAGCAGCCAGCAAACATGTTCTATAAAGTTTCAAACAGTCTTATAGGTTTTGCAGATCACATATGATCTCTGTATTATTTTTAACAACTCTTTAAAGTATAAAAATAGTTATTAATTAGCCAATTCTTTGGTCCAGAGTTATACAGATATGGTTTTGGATCTTAATCCTTAGCATGAAATGTGATCACTTCCAAATGTGTCTCTGATTTGCCATATGAGAGTAACAATAATATTTATCCTCCACTGATGTTGGAAGGATTGAATAAAGTTATGTACATTAAGGGTATAAAAGAGTGGTTGGCATATAGTGATAATAACATCCAGTACTTACTGAACGCTTAGTATGTGCCAAACACTGTCCTAAACCTTTTTATATTATTAAATCATTTTTAGTCACTACTGTAAAACTATAATATGGACACAATTATTATCTCATTTTACAAATGGAAAATAAAAGGAAGCAATTAAATAAAGTGTGCAGTGACAATTAGCATAGTGTAAAAGTGGCATACAAAACTAATTAATCTTTTATAATTTTTTAGGAATCCCTTCTTTTTAAAGTAAGTCATTTTTTGCAATCTCTTAGTCTTTCCTTTTCATAATTATATACTTTCAATTGCTATCAACTTCCTTCAGAGATCCTTCTTGTTCTTTAATGACAGGGAGAACCAGTATGGTTTAGTAGAATGACCACTGATTATATATGACTTTGTACAACTGAGTTCTAGCCAGGTATTCTATAACTTAAAAAAAAAATTCACTTCTGTGTGTAGTACATTCAGATTATTATTGATAAACATGAATGGATATAACCCAATAGAAAGTATTATTAAAGTCATATAAAGCAATGAAGAAAACTATTTAATCAACATGTATGGCTTTAATACTTGTCACCAATCGCTTTTTTTTTGGGGGGGGGGGGTTGGGGTTTTTTTGGCGGTACTGGGAATTGAACTCAGGGGCATTCTACCTCCGAGCTATACCCCCAGCCCTATTTTTTATTCTTTATTTTGAAACCGAGTCTCACTAAGTTGCGGAGTGCCTCACTAGGTAGCTGAGGCTGGCCGCGAACCCGGATCCTCCGGTCTCAGCCTTCCGAATGCTGGGATTACAAGCGTGCGCCACCACGCCCGGCTACCAATCGCTTTTATGAATTTCAATGAGAATTTTTATATTTAACAAATTGGACTATTTAGTGAATTCTGGGGCCCGGTCAGGACACACTGAATTCAGAAGTTGGTTCTGCCTTCCTCACAGTGGACCTCAGCATAAAGTTTATCAGATTAGCAATTGAGCCAGGGGTTGGAGATGAAGCTCAGTGGTGAAGCACTTGCCTAGCATGTGTGAGGACTTGACTTCCATCCCTAGCACCCAGGAAGAAAAAAAGTGAGTCAGCGTTTTAATGAACACAGAGTTTACTAAAGCCTGCCCAGATTTGGCAGCAGAGCTAGAAATTACAAGTTGGTTTCAGATAATAGATCTTGAAATGTTCAGTAAGTTTGTGTTCTTGAGCCAAACAATACATCTTGAAATAAGCTCCATGTTTGGCCAGATGACTCAGACACTTCTCTAGGTTTGTATCACAGAAACACATGAAGAGTCTTACTATTTATCCTCACAAAGGGATCTGTGAAATTCTTCTAAAATTGACTTCATTTGCACGAAATGCCACCAAATGTATGAAGTCTGTAATTTCCTTGAAGCTCAGAGAAATTCACTAATAGGTAAGTATAATCCTCAATTGCTTTTTGTTTCACATACACACATGTAACTATATATTTACATATATAATATATGCAGAATGTATTTATATGTAACAATATATAAGATATATATACTATTATACATTAATATATAAATTTCTTTCTTCTTCTTTTTTTTTTTTTTTTGTACTGCAGATTGAACCCAGGGACATTCTACTTTTGAGCTACACTCCTAGCCCTTTTATTTTTTATTTTGAAACAGGGTCTCACTAAGTTGCTGAGTCTGGCCTCAAACCTGTAGTCCTTCTGTCTCAACCTTCTACTATTATTAATATATTATATATTAATATATATATAATATTCTAGAACAAATCATTCATATTTTGTAGAAATAATTTTCTTAGAGCTACAAGTTAATTGTATCCAGTTATCTTGTCTGTTAACTTTAAAAATATGCTTTGAGCCACCAAATTTCCTATAAATTGGATCACTAAATCTTTAAATTTTAGAAGTCTTTCATATTTGTCAACAGTCTAATAAATCTAATTGGCATGTATACATGGCTATATTTGGGCTCATCCATGCTCTGGTCTTGACCTTGTCTTGATCACTGTCTCTATCCTACTGTGGGATTGACATGACTAATAAGATTCACTGACCAAACTCTAGAGGCCAATAAAACAAGTGGGAATAGAACATAAAACTTTCTTTAAAAACTACTTTCTTATAGTAAAATTAATACATATCCATTGTAGAAAATTTGAGACATAAAGAGAAGTATAAACATGATAATAAAAAAAAATGACCCAAATAGCCTACATGTCTAGTAATAATATTATTGGTATTGATAGTAATGAAATCACTGTGTTTATGTATACTTATCTACTGTCCTGTACTTCTGTTCTCAATTTCCTTCTTGAAAACAGTTGTTGAAATCACTTTCTTTAAAAGGAATTTATCTCATTGTAGATGTCTTCTCTGACTCCAACAAGTCTCACCTCAACTTTTTCATGCTTAGGTCAAGCTTTGCAATTAGCTTCTGGAAATGTGGTTAGGTCTTAAAGAGTTTATATGTATTAAACACAGCATGGTACTGGCACAAAAACAGACACATTGACCAATGAAACAGAGTAGAAGATGCAGAAACAAATCTTACACTTATAGTCAGTTGAGTTTTGACAAAGGGTGCCATAAATATATCCTGGAGAAAAGAGAGCCTTTCAACGAGTAGTGTTGGGAAAACTGGTTATTCATTTGTAGAAACATGGAATTAAATCCCAACCTTTCACTGTGCACATAAGTCAACTCAAGATGAATCAAAGACCTGGAAATTAGACCAGAGACGTTATAATTACTAGAGAGAATAGGATCAACAGATAGGCACTGGTAGAGACTTCCTCAATAAGACCCACAAAGCTCAGGAAATTAAAATGAGAATTAATAAATGGGATGTATTAAACTAAAAAGCTTCTGTGAAGCAAAGGAAAGCATCAAGAGTCTAAAGAGAGAGTTTATAGATGGGAGATTTTTTGCCACCTACTCCTCTGATAGAGGACTATATCTAGAATATACAAAGACCTTAAAAAACCTTAACACTAAAAAAAAAACCCACAAAACAAATAACCAAATAAAAAATGGGCAATTGAATTGAATAGACATGTCACAAAAGAAGAAATAAAAATGATCAATAAATATATGAAAAATGTTCAACATTATCAGCAATAAAGAAGATGCAAATCAAAATTATACTGAGATTCCATCTAACACAATTAGAATGGCAATCAGCAAGAATACAAACATTAATAAAAGCTGGCAATAAATGTGAAGAAATAGGAACATCTTATACACTATTGGTGGGGTTGCAAATTAGTGCGAAGGTTCATCAGAAGACTGGGAATGGGACTACCATAGGATTCAGCTATACCACTCCTGGGTATCTTTCCAAAGGGACTGAAATCAGGATATTATAGTAATAGATGAATATTTATGTTTATAGCAGCTCAATTCACAATATTCAGATTATGGAACCAACCTAGATGTCCATCAACAGATGAATGGATTATGAATTTATGGGATATACACGCAAAGGAATGCTACTCAGCCATAAAGAAGAGCAAAATTATGTCATTTATAGAAAAATGGATAGAACTAGAGAATATTATGTTAAGTGAGATTAGCCAGTCACAGAAAGTGAAGGGTCACGTTTTCTCTCATATGTGAAAGCTAGGGAAAAATTGAAGTACAAGAGGGACTTCCAGATAAAGAAGGAGAAACTCCAGTGGATGATGGAAGGGATCTGGGAGTGGGGAAGGAGACTTGAGGAAGGAAACACTTCAGTTGATGCTATATACATATATGAAATTATCAATGCTAATCTCAATATCATATACAAGGAAGGGGAGGGAGTGAAGTGGGATCCAGGGGGAAGCTCACCAAGTGCTGTGTGTATACATGTCCCTAATACTCTAAACTTCATTATGATATGTGTTTACAATGCACCAATAAAAGTGGGGAGGTGTGTGTGTGTGTGTGTGTGTGTGTGTGTGTGTGTGTGTGTGTAACTGGGAATTGAACCCAGGGACATTCTACCTCTGAACTACACCCCAGCCCTATTTTTTTTTTATTCTTTATTATGAGACTGGGTCTCACTAAGTTGCAGAGGGCTTCACTAAGAAGCTGAGGCTGGCTACAGACCTGTGATCCTCCAGTCTCAGCCTCCCAAGTACCGGGATTACAAGTGTGTGTCACCACACCCAGAAAAAGTGTCTTTTAAAAAGTTTGTATTCTGTGGGGCATGGTGGCGCATGTCTGTAATCCCAGTACTTGGGAGGCTGAGACACGAGGATCATGGGTTCGAGGGCAGCCTCAGCAAGTAATGAGACTCTCATCAATCTAACGAGACTTTGTTTCAAAATAAAAATAAAATAGGGCTGAGGTGTAGCTTGGAGATAGAATGCCTCTGGGTTCAGTCCCTACACACACACACACACACACACACACACACACACACACACACACACAAAGTTCATATGCACTTATTAATTTATTTTATTTAATTAATTTTTCTGCTGTTCCCACCTACAGGGACAGAGTTTCCTGGAGTCTATCTATGTGGTCCTCTTCCCTGATAACATTCTGTGGATTTGTTGTTTTGTACAAAGTGTGTTCTAATTCCTCTTCATTTTTTGCACATTCAAAATACCCTGTACTAACCAGGATCACAATTTGTTTCCACAATTGAGATATTTATATCATTCTTATGTTAGCTTTTTAAAATGTTAAATTCTTAGTTACAGTTTAACTTGTATTTTTATTTCTTGTCATCACCCTGCTACTTTCAGGTGGAAGTGTTAATGAACAGTGCAATAGCTGGGAACAGATGGAAGGACATGCAAAGAATATTGAGAACATGCACAATCCATCAAAGAGCAAAATGCCTCTTGATTTCTCTTCCAAACTATCATAGTTTGTATTTGTAACCGGTGAACTTTATTCTCCTTTAAACTGGCTGGTTTTGTAATAGATTTGGCTCACTGTAAATGCTATTTTCATATGCCATATAATATGTTTTTTAGATAAGAGCAGACCACATGTATGTACAACAGTGGTCCCATAAGATTATAATGAAGCTGAAAAACTCCTATTACTTAGTGACTGTAGGCATTCTAACTTAGCACGATGCATTACTCATGTGTTTGTGGTGATATGGATATAAACAAATTTATTGCACTCCCAAGCCATGTAAAAGAATAGCTCATACAATGATGAACAGTACATAGTACTTGGTAAAATAATAAATGACTATGTTGCTGGGTTATGTATTTACTATAGTATATTTTTTCTCCTTATTTAAAATGTACTTCTTCTATCCATTGAAAAAAATCATTTTAAAACAGCATGCTCTGTTATGTTGGAAACTTTCTCATCTATCTCATATTTACTGCATCAAGAGACCACATAGAGTGATTGACCCATACCATATGAGTTTGTGTAAGCACAATCTGTGATATTTGCACAATGATGAAATTGCCTAACCACGCATTTCTCAGAATGTATTCCTGTCATTAAATGATGAATGATTATACTTACAAACTTATTAGCCAGTTTTTCATAATTAATATTTACAATTATAACATTCACAAATGTTGAGAAATAGAATTTGTCCAGATAGGAGGAATAAAAAACATATCTCGGAATAAGGATGCATTTTATGTCAGACATAAAAATACAACGGTATATGTAGTTTCCCATTAATGAATGATCAACACCTCAGCCCTGGGCTTCAGTTCCCTCCTTTTCCTGCATCAGACCTACTTGCATTCTCACCTACACTGATGCTTTGCCTGGTTCCCAAGACAGCTTCCTCGTCTGAGGATTAATTACCTTTAAACCATCATCCTGGGGCTTAGCTCCATTTTTCCCTTCTCAGTCATCTTAGGTTTTAGTCCTGATCAGCAGATCTTTCCTTGTTCCCTACCCCAATTCCCACCTTGCTCTCCAAGCCTGACAGCTAGATTGCTGTCTTATTTTTGTGGATAACTGAGTTTCTATCTCTTGGGGGTCCATGTCTTGCCTTATCTTCCTCAGAACCATCCTTTTTTTGAAACTCAGCTTGGTGACTGAGACCCTGTTTTATGCTTACAAACTTTCTTAAGTCTAATCATTTGTCAAAAAAAATGGTTGACCTCTAAAATTCTACATCAAAGGCTTAATTCTCTAGCTATCCTATTCAGCACAATTGCTGAATATTAGGAAATAGCTTTCCCCAATACAACTATAAAGAGGTATTCTCCTAACCAGAATGGCTTCCACAACTATTTCCCAACTGTTCTTTTTTTTTCATATTATACTTAATTAGTTTTTATTGGTGTATTGTAAGCATACATCTTAATGAGGTACAGGATGGTACAGGCATACATGCACACATCTCTCATTTAACCCTTCCCCAATTCCCACCCCATTCCTTTTCCCCTTCCTCCTTCTCATGTTCAGCTTAGTGATTGACTTTGATATGTTTGTGAATGTACATCATGTGGTATTGGGGTATTTCCGTCTTCCTCCCTCCCATCTCCCTTAGTTAGGTCACCTTCTTTGCTTATCTAAGATTTCTCCTTCTTTGTCTAGAGTCCCTCCTATTTCCCATTTTCTCCCTAGCTTCTGCATATTAAGGAGAACATCTGACTTTTTACTTTTTGTGACTGACTAATCTCACTTAGCATAATGTTCTCCAATTCCATCCATTTCCCTGCAAATGACATAATTTTGTTCTTCTTTATGGCTGAGTAAAATTCCATTGTGTACATATCCCATAGTTTTGTAATCCATTCATCTGTTGATGGACATCTTGGCTGGTTCCATAGTTTGGCAATTGAGAATTGTGCAGCCCAACTGCTCTTTGAACCCTCACTTCTGTTTTAGGGCAGGGGAAGATGTATTTTGGACATCTTGAGGTGCCCCTGAAATGCATTTATATCATAACTGTGGTATTATGTCTGGTTGAAATAGTGCCATTCTTCCTGTCCTGAATCGTTTAAATAAACTTGGGATTTGTGATAAGGTGAAAGAATCTAACCAACATTTAAAACATTTGTGTGGATGATCATTTTGAGTTCCAAATAACTGATTTAAAACTCTGAGAGCCTTTCCAATTCTATTTCATAGGTAATCAAAATTATTTCAAAAGTATTAGCTTTGTATGTACATTATTAACAAATGTAATTAAGCATTCTGAGTGAAACAGCATCCCCACATAGGCAGATATGAAATGCTAATTTTATCTTAGCTTTGATTATTACAGCAGGCCATCTTGTAGAGCATATTAATCTCAATTCTGCCATTGGGGCACCAAGCCTAGTCAGGAGTGAAGGCTTCTAAGGAATGAGGAAGAACATTCTGGGTAATCTGTAGTCTGGAAGATGATCTTTTCCCACCAAAAGGCACACATGATACTCAGTAGTACTCATTATCTCTAGTCCACAAATGAATGAATAAATAAATAAATAAATAAATAAATAAATAAAATAGAAATATCTGAACCCAAGACAAAATGGATGTGACCTAGTGTTTCACACAGCATTTTTACCTTAATGTAGTATAAAGAATTAAAAGAATCAATTCAACCAAAACTGAAATGTAAAAAAATCAAATTATGAAAATCCTAAAGAGAAACATCACAAAATTCCTAAGTAACCTTTGATAGAAAGACATTCTAAGAATGACATGAACCCAGAAGTTATTAGAGAAACAAACTGATAAATGAGACCACATATGAAATATTTTCAAAATTATTGCATGGCAAAAAAACAAAAACAAAAACAAAAGAAAGGTGGAAGTAGTAGTGCACATCTGTAATTCCAGTATTTGGGAGACTGAGACAGGAGGATTGTAGATTCCAGGTCAGCCTCAGCAACTTAGCGAGGCCCTCAGCAACTTAGTGAGACTCTTTCAAAATAATAAAATAGGGCTAGGAGTGTAGTTCAGAGATATAATGCCCCCAATCTGCCAGAGAGAAAGAGAGAGAGAGAGAGAGAGAGAGAGAGAGAGAGAGAAAACAATACTGGGAAATATACAGATGTCACATTCAAGACAAAATCTGATTTCTGTAATCCTTAAAAGGTCTCACTAATCAATAAGGAGGATTAAATAAAGATTGGCCCATTTTATGTAAGTAGTCAAAGATTATGAACACATAATTAGCTGGGCATAGTGGCCCACATCTGTAATCCCAATACTTGGGAAGCTGTGACAGTAGGACCTCAGTTTGAGACCAGCCTCAGCAATTTAGGGGGACACTCAGCAATCTAGTAAGACCCTGTTTCAAAATAAAAAGGGATGAGGATATAGCTTGTATGTAGAATGCCCCTGGGTTCAATCGCAAGAACACACACACACACACACACACACACACACACACACACACACACACACAGATTTTAAGTATATAAAAAGAGGTCCAATCTCATGACAAGAGCAATGTAATATAAGCTATGACTTACAAGAAATAAGAAATATAAGCTACGACTGCAGAGCATTTCGTACCTACAGTGGAGCCTTCAAATGACAGCAACCCCAGCCAACACCTCAGCAGCATCTCCATGGAGACCCTGAATCTCGGATTCCTGATTCTCAGAAATTGTGTGAGCTAATGAATGTTGTGTTAAGCTTTGAGGTTTTAGTGTCATTTATTATGCAGCAATGCATGGCCAATATACATCCCTCCTCCTCTCTCTCCACCTAGCCAGCCGTTTCCCAAAGAACAGATGCTCATTTACACTCATCACACAGGCCCTGGGTGCTCTTCTGTTTGCTCTCTCTGCAGGGACGTTGAGCTCAGGCAGTCTCTACAGCAACAAGTGGAAGAAAAAGGGGTCAAGAAAAGTGGTGGAGTCACCATAAGTTCTGGCAAGAAAGAGAAAGCATGAGAGAAAAAGTATGTCAGAAGATTTCTTACACAATTCTCAAATTGCCAATGTAATAACTGTTCTCAGAACCTGCTGACTTGAATGAATCCAGTTGGTTTCTTTCAGGATCTCTCCTATCATTTACTTCCTCAATTTCAGCTGCCTCTCAACCCAGGTGAGACACACTCTGGCTAGTAGAAAAGAGCCAGAAATGCCGGAATCAGTGCTTCCACAACAATTCAGCATCGTTGGGAAAACAAGATGCTAGCATAACTGGCTAGCTTTTTAACTACCTCTTTTTTTTTTTTTTTTTTTTTTAATAAACGTGTACATTTTGTTTCAGTAAATTTCACCAAACACATTCTGAAGCCCATAATCAGCCGAGTAAGTAACATTCAACACTCAAGCTATGTTATATAATATTCTCTTTCTCTCTACATCCACCCCTCAAACCTGTTGACCATCGGTACTCCCACTCCGTGCAAGCCACTCTCAGTAGAACTGCACTATTTTAATTTATATTTTCAATTGACATATACTTGTACTCATTTATTTGGTATACTATTATAATTCAATACATGTATACAACGTGTGATGATCAAATCAGGATAATGAGCGTTTCCATCTCTTCAAATGTTATCAGTTCTATGTGTTGGGAACCTTTAAACTTTTCTCCTCTAGTTATTTTGAAATTTATAATTAATTGTTTTAGATCATAGTTACCCTACTGTGTGTGATAAAGAACATCAGAACTACTTCCCCCTCTAGTTGTATTTGGTACCCATTATCCACTCAATCATCCCTCCCCCTACTCTTCCTAGCTTCTAGTCACTTTTTTTCTACTTTCTGCTTCTACATGATCAATTTTTTTAGCTTCCACTAATGAGGGAGAACCTACTGTACCATGCTTATTTGACTTAACATAATGTCCTCCAGTTTTATCCATGATGACACAAATGACAGGATTTTTTAAAATTTTATGGTTGAATAATATTCCATTGTGTATATATACCACATCTTAAAAAGTCATTCATCTACTGGATTGATGTCTTGGTTAATTCCCTACATTGGATATTATTTTTGTTTTGTTTTGTTTCTGTGGTACTGGGGATTGAACCAAGGGGCATTCTACCTCCAAGCTACATTCCCAGCCCTATTTTTTATTCTTTATTTTGAAACAGGGTCTCACAAAGTTGCAGAGGGCCTCACTTAGTAGCTGAGGCTGGCTGCGAACCTTCGATCTTCCTGTCTCAGCCTCCCAAGTACTGAGATTAGATGAGGGAACCACCACGCCCGGATGTATCATGGCTATTGTGGACAGTGCTGCAATGAATATAGGAGTGCAGGTATCTCTTTGATTATAATGATTTCATTTCCTTTGGATATATGCCCAGTAGTAGGATTGCTGGATCATCTGGTAGTTCTATTTTCATTTGTTGATGGGCAACCATATTGTTTTTCATAATGATTCTATCAATTTACATTCCCACTAACCATGTACAAGATTTCTCCATTCTCTACATCCTTGTTAGAAATTTTTTTGTGTATTTTTGATAATAGCCATTCTAACTGGGGTGAGATAAAATTTCATTATAGTTCTCTGATAATTACTGATGTTGAACATTTTTTCATACACTTATTAGCCATTTAGCCACTTGCTCATTTTTAAAATCAGGTTCTTTGTCTTTCTGCTGTTGAGTTCATACATATTCTGGATAATTGACCCTTTCTCAGATAAACTGTATACAAATCTTCTCTTCCATTTGTAGGTTGTCTCTTAACTCTGTTTATTGTTTACTTTGCTGTGCAAAAACTTCTTAGTTTAGCCGGGTGTGGTGGCGCACGCTTGTAATCCTAGCATTCGGGAGGCTGAGACCGGAGGATCAGGGTTCGCGGCCAGCCTCAGCTACCTAGTGAGGCATTCTGCAACTTAGTGAGACCCGGTTTTCAAATAAAGAATAAAAAATAGGGCTGGGGGTATAGCTCGGAGGTAGAATGCCCCTGAGTTCAATCCCTAGTACCGCAAAAACAAACTTCTTAGTTTGATATCCCATTTGTCTAGTTTTGTTTTTGTTGCCTGTGTCCTTGGGGGTCTTATTACCCAAACATCTTTGCCTATCCCAATGTTTTGAAGTGCTTTCCCCATGTTTTCTTCTAGCATTTTCATAGTTTCAGGTCTTACATTTAGGTCCTTGATCCATATTGAGTTGATTTTTGTATAAGGTAAAAGGGAGGAATCTAGCTTAAATCTTCTGCATATGGATATTCAGTTTTCCTAGCACCATTTATTGAAGACACTGTCTTTTCTCCAATGTATGTTCTTGGTGCCTTTATAAAAAATCCATTGGCTGTAATAAGTAGATTAATTTCTGGATTTTCTATTTTGTCTATTGGTCTATGTATTCACAGCTTTGAAGTATATTTTGAAATTATGTATTGTGATGCCTCCAGTTTTGTTCTTTTTGCTCAGGATTGCTTTGGCTATTCAGGGTCTTTCCTGGTTACATATGAATTTTGTGATTTTTCTTCAGGTTTTGTGAGGAATGTCACTGGCATGTTGATGGTGATTGCATTGAATCTATAGGTCATTTTAGGTACTATGGATATTTTTTGTAATACTAATTCTTCCATTCCATGAGGATGGGATTTCTGTCCATGTCCGATGTGTCCTCTTCACTCCCTTGGCTAAAGCTTCCCAACAGTTCACATTCTAACCAAGAAGAGTAAAACATGTCCTCCTTCATATCACCAGCATGCCCTATGCATGCCTTGAGAAATACGCCTGTCTCTATTTTAGACAGTGTGGCTTAAGGTCAAAGGTCTTATCCTACACTTGTTCCTCTACTAACTGACTTAGTGGCTAGCACATAGAAAGTGTTCAACAGAACCAGCCATGGTGGTACACACTTGTAAATCTAGTATTTTGGGAGGCTGAGAGGGAGAATTGCAGATTTGAGACCAGCCTGAGCAACTTAACAAAATCGTTTTTCAAAATAAAAAAGGCTGGGGGTATAGCTTGGAGGAATAATGCCTCTGAGTTCAAGACCCAATACCAATAAATAAATAAATAAATAAATAAATAAATAAATAAATAAATAAATAAATAAATGAATGTTCAACAGGTGAAGGGAGGGAGTGAGGGAGGGACAGATAGATGGATTGTAAGGAGAAAGAATTTGTCAGGGTTTCCCAAGTGATATATACTTCATAAATACCTTTATGTATACTTTTTAATCAAGAGATAAGGAAACTGAGGATCAGAGAGGTATAGTAACATGCTAAGGTTCATGTATTAGTGAGCAATGGAGCTTAAAAAATTGGACCTGGGTCCATTTTACTGCAAAGTCCATGGTCTTTCCATGGCACCATCAATACATACATATATATATATATATACATACATATATATATCCACTTCATATACATACATATATACATTTCATATACATCCATAGATACATAATACATATATATCCACTTCATATAGCCATAACAAAAATAATTACGAAATACTTATTTTTTATTTTTATTTTTTTTAATTGGTGCATTGTAATCATACATCTTTGTTAGGTACAAGCTAATAAAGGCATATATGCACACATTTCTCATTTAACTCCTTCTCCAATTCCCACCCCACTCCCTCGCCTTCTCTCCTTCTCAAGTTCAGTTTAGTGATTGACTTTGATATATTTGTGAAAGTACATCATGTGCATTAGGGTGCCCCCCTCCCACCCCCCACCCCGTCCATCACCTTCAGTTAAGTCAACTTCTTTGCTTATCTAGGGTTTCTCCTTTAAAAAAAAAAAAAAATCCTGAGAACAACTTAGAGAGCTACCATACTTTAAAGGAAATGGTTAATACATAAATACCTTTGCTTTGTATTTATATTTGCCAATAACCCACTAAACTATAACATGGCACCCTGAAGGACTTACTTGTCAAGATTTCGTACTTAAAAGGATTTGAATCCAGTTTACTCCCTCACTAAAATTTAGCCTGGGTCTTGAAGCTAGGGACATGCAGGTTATTCGTTTTTAAATCAGGTTTAACACAAACTGAATATCTGAGGCCATAAACACTGTGTGAACTGTGAACAGTGCAAGGCTGGGTGGCTGGGGTGGGGCGGCGAGGGCGGGTGGAGGGGTGAGTATGGAGAAAGTTGCCTCATCTCCAAGCCTGAAGAGCTAAGTTCTGTGCTTTGGACCAGACCTCTAGTCTGGTCTAACAGGAAAACGAGTGGGCACTTTCTCTTTCAGATGCAAAATCCTTTTTCAGAGACAGTCAGAGCCATGGAGTAGTGGTCAGCTGCACTGCAATTTGCTGTTGAAATGACAAAGGACAGAAAGTACAAACAGGGCAACGTAGGAGGCCTTGGTGAGCGGCACTGGGCGAACCCAGTGTTGCCGGGTGCTTAAACTGGGTCATATAACATCCTTGCTTGGAAGCCCTCAATCAAGCAGGACTTCTGAAACCTACAACTGTTATTTCAAACCACAAGAGGAAACAGACCTCTCTCAAACTTTTATTTTGCCTAGGAAGTGAATGATTTAAATAAGTCTGTTTGACACATGCCTATCTGACTTCCCAGTCCCCGTAGGTTTCTTGCAACTCAGCCATAAAGCTATTCCCCACGTGTCCTAACAGGATTTATGCATTCTACATCTGGTATTCAGCAAGCATATTTTTTCTTCCTTTTTCATTGAACTTCTGCCCATACACACATACAGGGTCTCATTTTAATAGCGGGATTATTCCCTGTGTATTTAAATACACAGGAAACAGGAAATCATCTGAAAGAACACAGTGATCTCATGGTTATATCACTTTTCCCCACAAGCCCATTTGGAATCAGAGACAAAGGCAGGATTCTGGAGCTTATAGCTTAGAGTTACTCAACCTGAGAGACTGACTGACCTTAAGTTCCCTCTTCTGGTTCTTAACATAGTACAAATTAAGAAAATGAAATAGTACATTTATTCCAAGAGACAGAAAAAAAGGGATTTTTTTTCAAAATAAGATTGTCTTCAGCTCTCATAAATACACGAAGTCACTCTCACGTAGTTGGCTGCTAAAAAAGAGTCAAGGGTCAAAGGAAAGTCTTAGGCACTCAAACAGCGCATACAGCTGGTCACAGGTTCTCTCAAAGATGTACCCATAATGTAAAAGCCTGTATTTAATGAGTACTAACATTGCCTAGCCACATTTCATTTAAAGCCACATGCGGTATGATTGATCCCATTTTACAGATGAGGAAATGAGTCTGGATTCTTAAAGATTCAATCTAATGCAAGGAAAAGCTTTTTTCCCATTTGGAAATTCCCTTCATGAGGTAGGGTTTCCTAGGATGCTCTCATATTGCAGTCTTGGAGAAAAACTTTAAAACACATTTTTCTTATACTGTGCTGAAAATGGAAATTCATAGACTCTACTACTGAACTCTACCAGAATAAGGACCAAAGATACTCAAAGCCAGGGGACATGGCAGGCCTAGAAGTCCTTTCTCCATCAAAGAAGAAATTAGGTTCTGTGTATGACAATATATAAAATTGCTTTAAACATTGGTATCTCTTTCTGGTACATATGTCAAATTTCTGTTAATCTAAATGTTTATCAATTATGAATATTTTATTCCCCAATCATGCTGAAGAATAAAATATTTTTTTAAACTAGGATGTCTTCATTCTGTTCTGGACCAATTACCCTAATCCTAGCCTTGAAACCTTGAAATATTAAATTCAAGGTTCTTGAAATATTAAATTTCAAGGTTTCTTTTACTCTTGTTTAGCATCAGATATCTTGCTTATTCTTATCCCACTTCCTTCCCTGTGATTGTTCTCCTGTTCCACTTATCCAAATCCAGTATTGTCAACACACGGTTCAAATCTTTCCCTAAGTCTCCATTATCAGCCCTATGTGTCCTTTATCTTGAAATCTGCCCCATTATTAGACTATAACCTTGAAACTACATATTTTGCACCTATTCTCAATTTATACAAATCTCCAGCCATTTTTCCTACCACATTTGTTGTCTCCCTAACCTTAGTAAAATTCTTTGCAGAGTAGAACAGCATCACTCGCTACGGTGAACCTTGGGACAATACATGCTGTGCTCAGAGTCATGTAGATCCAGTGGCTGGAGCTGACTTGTACCCAGCCGGGAGAGCCAATAATGTGCAGTGTGGTGCACATTTCTTTCCAACTCAGTTTTCTAAGACATCATTTTTGTCTTGAACTTGGCCATTGTGGGAGTATTTCTGCCATGAAAATTAGCAAATACTAGAAATAGGGGCTGTGTGTTCTTGGGAGATCCAGTTTACTAGCACTGTGCTCTTGCTACTCAATGTGCAGTCCACAGACCAGCAGGCTGGATGTCACTTTAGAGCTTACTAGAAAATGAGTCCTGCATTTCTTGCTTCAGGGCTCCCAAATCAGATTTTTGCATTTTAACAAAATTTGTTGGCATATTAAAATGTGAGAAAGGAGGGTGATCTAGAATTGATTCATTTTACCAAGACTGTGTTCGATAACTGTTTACATTGATTGAAATCCACAATGTGAAACTGTTTCAGCCCTCAAGGCTACTTGCCAAAGGGCTGAGATGTATTTGTCCTATTTATGTAGTTATCGCCATAATACTGATGAATTTGGTTTTTTTTTTGTTGTTGTTGTTGTTTTTTGCGGTACTGGGGATTGAACTCAGGGGCATTCTACCTCCGAGCTACACCCCCAGCCCCTTTTTATTCTTTATTTTGAAACAGAGTCTTACTGAGTTGCGGAGTGCCTCACTAGGTAGCTGAGGCTGGCCTCGAACCCGGATCCTCCGGTCTCAGCCTCCCGAATGCTGGGATTACAAGCGTGCGCCACCACGCCTCCCTATGAATTTGTTTTTAAAAGTTTAAAACAGGACAATGTCCAATAGCCAGAAAAAAATCTGAATTTTTAATACTAAATTGAGGCACACCAAACTAATAAAATAAATTAAAAGAATTTTCAAGCATGAAAAGATTTGGCATGGAGAATCTTTTCTTCTACATGTAATCTTGATAGATTTATAATACCTAATATATTTATAAATCAAAAAAATCTTAAAACCATGGGATGATATTAAGAAAGCAGTTGTTTCATTTTTTTTTATTGATAGCTTCTCCAGGGCAGTGGTAGGAGAGTAAAACATCCACAAATATTTTATTTTTTAAAAAAAATTCTGGGTAAAACATTGAGTAAGCTCAGAAATACACATGCAAGTCACAATACCAAATTCCATTCTGCAGTCATTGAAATTTCTGAAAAGCTTCATAGATTGAGTGTTTGTGGAAAAGGGCTAGATTATTGACAGAGTATGAACTTTAGGGTCAAACTATTTGAGTTTAAATCCCAGTTCTGCTACTTACTAGGAGTATGGTCCTAGGAAACTTTCTCCATACCTCAGTTCCTCACCTGTAAATTGCAAGAGTGAGACTATTGCCTCCCTCATCATATCTCGTGGTTCTAACAGCCATACATGGCGGTCACCTGTGCTTAAGCTTGATGACTCTGGAGCCAGGGGACCTCATTTGAATCTTCATCTTGAATCAAGTGTGTGACCTTGGACAATGCCCTCATTTGCAAGACACAGATTGGGTAAGTAAATGAATCTCTGCACAATTCTTAGAAGAGGTCTGGCCAAAGTAAAGGCTTTATAAGTATACTACCAAGGAATTCCATTCAAAATATTTTTAGGTTTTCAATATTTACCTGCCACAAAACAAATCTACTTGAGACAGAGTAATTTAAAAGTTACATATACCCACATTTCTGCAGCTTCATAATATAAACTGAAAAAATGCAGACTCATGAACAACGTAGGTAAACATGTGAGCGCATCATAGGCTCAAAGTGTCTCAGGTTTGGGGGAGCTCAGGACTCACCCAAGAGATCCTGACGCAATTGACACAGACACCAGGATTCCAAAAGGCTCCCCAGGTGATTTTAATGTGCTGTCAGGATTAAGACCAGGTGGTCCAGGACATGATTAAGCAGATGCATAAACCAACTAAGAAACAAGCACTGCAGTAATTTGAGGGAAAAGGGTCAATAAAATGGAATGACCTGGAAGTGACTATTGCCATTTTTGTTTCTAGAGTTGGCCTACCACCTCTCTAGGTCTAAAATCTTAGTAATAGCATGGCTAAATCAAGGTCATCAACGAGGGTGGGATGGAGGTAAAGGGAACCGTTGCCTCCTGTTGCTGGGTGGTAGTTCCTCAGTTCTTGTCTTCTTGTAAGATCTCAGTCCAGAGACATAGATAGGATAAGCATAAAGGATTTATCTAGTGAAGTAAGTGAACTGTGTTAGAAAACTGGAAGTGTATTAAACCCCAAAGAATCATAGGACAGATCATTCCAACAGTAGAAGCAGCATGGTATCTTCCTTGTGGTGGTTTTTATATTTGGTCTGAACCCCCCCTTCTCAGGTATTATGTATTTGGGGTGGTTATTGCTATTTTGTGTCTCAGCTTAGTGTTCCTGCACTGATTCCACAATATTAGAAATTTCCCATCGGTACCTAAGTGAAACTCATACTCTAAAGTTGGAAAGCCTTTTAGCCATTCACTCCTTATTCTTTTTACATTTAAGAAGGTGAATCTGGCCATGAAGAAGACTGTTTACAGAAGAAGTTTTCTGTCACCTGAGGCAGAGTGAGCTTTCGTCACTCTAAGTAGAACCAGCTCTAATTCCTCTCTCCCCTTTGTTCTTTTCTACCTACCTACCTACCTACCTACCTACCTACCTGCCACTCCCATTTCTTAGACTTGCCAAGGACCAACTTGACTAGAAAGTCAATTCATCATTTGCAGCAAGTCTTGTCTCTTTCCAGGAGAAACACCCTTTGGTTGGAAAAATAAGTTAACATCATAAAACTGTTTAGCAGACCTATGAAATCAGGAAAAGTCTCGGGAGTTGGAGGGTGTGGCCCTGAAGCTGTAATAAATTAGACTGTTATTTGTTGGTTGTAGAATGGTAGTTCTCAGCCCTTGCTGCTTATCAGCATTATGTGGCTTGGGTCACATTAAAGACCAGTTAAATCAGAAGCCCTCAGTCTTACTTTTTAAACACTTTCCAAATGACTTCAAAGGGCAACCAAATTTGAGAACCATTCATCTCATGATGCTCCCAAATCCTTCTTTTCCATATTTCAGCCCATTGTTTAACACCGTAAATATACATTAAAAGTATTTAATTAACATGGAAATGCATTAATATGTTCTAACCTACCCCCACCCTGAACATATAAACTTCTTTTTGGGGGGTTACAGATTATTGTAGATAATGAGAACATAATTCATTGTTGAATTTATATCATCTATTAGACATGATGGAAGTATTCCAAGTATCAGAATTATGGGAAGTATTAGATCATGCATAATTTTTAAAAGATGAGTTATTAAAGTTAGATTGCATTTGTACTGTGTATCTTACAAAACTACAGAGAAAAAGTCACAAAGTTTTGTGACTCCTTTTATGATATCATATTTTAACTATAAATGAATTGGCACAAACAATTAGCAGTGTATATTGTCACTTAATTATAATAGAAATGTTCTTCCTTAGAAGAATTGGTAAATAAAAGACAGTTTCCGCATCTCTCTGACGTTTGTGACCAAGTGCACATGATGAATTGCAAATGGTAAGAACTCAATAATGTTTTTAGAATTAAATTGCCTTAAAAGCTTTTCTTCTTTAAAGCAAGAGACTTTGTCTCTTGGATCTGTCATAAATGTTTCATGCTCAAATTATTTGAATGATGCCAAGAACATGCATTTGGAATCATATTTTAGAGCATTCCCTGATGTCTGGAATATTTCCTTCTCATAACTCCAACAACGCTGTTGATTTGGTCTCAGAGTATTGGAAATATGATCCTGTAATGACTGTCACCTCTACCACCCAGCCTCTCTTTCTAGCTTCAGTTCCTCCCACTCCTGATTCTTTGGTTCAAGTGCACTTAGGCAAAACATGGGGGAGTCACTGTGGTCAGAGTAGCTACCCTCTTGTTCTTAGGAGAATGTCAGGTCCTCAAAGCTCTTGACTTTAAGCATGTTTGTAAAGGAAAAAAAAAAGTTCTTGAGACTCAACTTGTCTCTGTGATTGTTCCCCTTTTCAACACTGGCCTTCGTGACCATATCTGCTTTCTCGCTCACCTGAAATTATATAAATTGCTGAAAACAACCTTACACGTATGTGAAGAATAATGGATTTTTCCCTGTTTTTTATTTATGGGGTTATTTCCCCATAAATAAAAGACCACCAAACTGAGAAAAAACAGAAGCTATTTATTCTGAGCTTGCTATGGAGGAGAGTTAGTCACCGTCCTTGCATTTGGCAGAGACTCAACCAACTGCAGGAGTGCAAACGCATCAGAACAGTAGGAAGGGAAGGGGGCAGGTGAGTCCTGATTGGAGGCTGTGGACAAGTGGAAACTAGACATGAGCCAACTAGAAAGCCAGGCATCCTACGTGATTCTTTTATCCTTTTCTCATTTGCCCTTGAACACTAGTGAGGGTACTTGAGGTTGCTGTATTTGCCCTGATGACAGAAATGTACCACATGAATAAATTATTAATACTGATCATCATATATACTTCTTTACATTAGTATTAAAGTTCTGTTAGATATAACTCGAAGAACAGTTTTTATATTTTATTTTCACAATGAAAACCAGTCAGATTTGCTTCAGCCTCAAAGAACGTGTTTATGTAAAATTAAACAAATGTGGCAGTAAAACTGCACTTAAAAAAAAATGGCAGAAGGGCTAAAGAAGGGAAGTTTATTTGGCTTTCTCTCCTTGGTTCTGAGTTGAAAGCAGGAGTAAAAAGTAGAAAATTTGGCATTTATTGACCATGTCCTGACCACTCTGGGCTGACTGATATGGAAGCTGTGGTTTGGCTGCCCAAGCTGGTGGCCATAGAGGTCATGGGTGAGCATTCTGTCATAGATGGGTTGGCCATTGTTCATTTACATAGTTAGTCTCTCAGAATTGGGGAATTCAGACAAAAGAATTCTTAAACCTGATTGGGAACTTAAGGCAAATGACTAAAATCAGCTATTTGTAACTTTTATGAAAATAAGTATTATGATGGAAGTTATAAACATGATACAGCCATTTCTTTATCAAGAATTCATCTAGCATTTAAACAACAATTAAATAAATGATTTTATGAGCACTGATCTTTAACCATGAATAAACAACTAATCAATAAATGTAATCAGTATATTTTATATTATGCTACTAAATATCATTTCATTATAGTTATTCTCATATTATATGTTATGTAAAATAAACATATACATTCAATAAAATGTTGTTTTACTCCACTTTTCTCTTCCTGTGACCAAAATACCTGACATGAACAATATAGAGGAGGAAAGGTTTATTTGGATTCTCGGTTTCAAAGCTACAGTCCATGGCCAGCCAACTCCAAGACAGACATAGTGGCAGTACAACATGTGTCAGAGGACAGCAACTCATTTCATGGCAGCTGGAAAGCAGAGAGGAACAGGAAGTGACTAGGAAAAGGTACAGTCCCCAAGGCTGCACACCCAGTGACCTGCCTAAATTACTACCCAATAAACCCATTAGAATTATTAACCCTTCAGTGAATTTAGTCATTGATGAGACTGGAGCCCTGATTTAATATTTCACCTCTCAGTATTGTTGCACTGCCAACATATGAGCCTTTCAGGGGACAACCCGTACCTAGACTATAACAAATGTGTAGCATCAGGCTTACTTGAACCAGACAAATTCAGATTCTTGGGCCAGAAAGGAAGAGTAGAAGAGGAAACCCCAGAAATTTATACTTGTATATGTTCCTCAGCATGAGTTTAGCTCATTAAAAGTTGAGAAATTTTGCTATCTAGGGCCCTGCTTATTTTATTGTCTAAGAGTTTGAATAGAGCACCGGGGGTACCAGCAATCTTAATTTTTTTTTTCATTAGCAGGGTGTGTTTTTATTCCTGGGGATCAAAATGTTGCTTCCATTTTTAAATATGTATTAGTAAAGGACCACATTTTCCATTTTGAGTGGAATCACCAATAAGAGCAATGGAAATTTGGAAGCAAGCTTGAAATGGCAATGAGTTTACTCCTGTGGGCCCATCTTGAGGAGGACAGGTGGGAAACTTCGAAGGCCTCCCCACAATATATTCTGCAGTGAAGATAGTTTAATTGAAAAGTTACTTCTAATAACATCATTTCATTTTTATTTTCTTATCCAAAATTCTCCAAGTTTAAAACATTTGTCTGATGCCAACATAAAATCCATTATCTAGGCTTTTATTGAAAACGGAGGAAGAAAGCCTTGGTCATATATTTTCCCTTAAAACAGTTCTAAACATTAAAATACAAGCTTTAAAAAAAGAGTCACATGTTCTAGCCAGGCGTGGTGGCATACATCTGCAATCCCAGTACTTGGAAGGTGGAGACAGGAGGATCATAAGCTCAAAGACAAATTTAATTTAGCAATGTAGCAAGACTGTTGGAAACCTATCAAGGCTCTGTTTCAAAACGAAAAATAAAGAAAGGACTGGAGGTGTAGCCTGGAGGTAGAATGCTCCTGGGTTCAAGGCCCAACAACTAACACACACACACACACACACACACACACACACACACACACACATCACACGTCCGAAACTTCATGCCTTTGCTAGTCAAAAATTAAACATACAACTGTCTGAGTAAGACAAAACCACATAGGATAATTTGTTGCATGACGATAGCCAACCATAGACACCAAGCTTGCCAGAAGACAGGTTGAGTTAGTGTTATGTTAGTCAGCTTTCCATTATTGTAACAAAATACCTCTCACAATAAAGTGTAAGAGAGGAAAGGTTTGCTGTAGCTTACAGTTTTGACTGTGTTTAGTTAGCTCTGTTTCTTGAGGACTTGTGGTGGGGCAGCATATCATGGTAGGAATGTGCAGGGGAGAAAGTCATTTACCTCATGGCCAAGAATAAAACAGAAATCGGAAGGATGTGGCATCCCACTGTCCTCTTCAATGGCGTGCCCCCAGTGACCTAAGATCTTCCACTAGGCTCCATCTGTTAGAGATTCTACTGCCTCCCAATGGTGCCACATTTTGGCAACTGAGGTTTAACACATGGGCTTCAGAGGCCTTTTAAGATCCAAACTGAAGCAAGTGAGGAGTGAAGAAAGCATGAAAGTGACTAATGGTGGGTTTTGAAGCCATTGGTTTTG